>PVHY01000715.1:0-113728 GCA_004024945.1 Uropsilus gracilis | reverse complement strand
GACAATTCTCACTGCTTCTCCAATTGTTTCTTAACATATCACTTACCTGTTTAAACATCTTCAGAGATTCCCCACCTGTCTTAAGGTAATACCCAACATATTAAACATGGCCAATAAGGTCAAGCATGATCTGGGATTTAAGTTTCAGAATCCAACACTCCCAATCATGACTACAAGTGAGATATGCATGAGTCAGAGATTCCTCAACTGCACTAGGTGCATTTTCAAATATCAGAAATGTACAATCCCTAGATCTGGGAGTCTCAGCCTTGGCTTTGTTGGTCTTTGGGACCACATGGTTATTTGTTATATGGCATTGTCTGGTGTGTTGTAGGATGCTGGTAGCATCTCTGTCCTCTCCCCACTAGATGCCAGTAGTACCTCTTCCCTCTGAGTTGTGACAACTACAAGATTCTAGATATTGCCTAAGTCCTCAGCAGTTGGAGAGCAGATGAGACTTGTCTCTTATTGAGAACCATTGCATCCCTATGGGCCTGATGGTTTCCTGGTCTTTTTCTGACTCTTATCTCCTTTCTTGTGTACCCATGTGATCTGCTCCTCAATAGCAACACTAATGCCCTTTTCTTCCCATCTTTACTTGCCCTTCAAAACTGCAATCCCAGCTCAACTGAAATTGAACTTTTCTAAGCGTGACTTACGAGTATGGGTTGCATGCCTGGAGACTGCCACATTTGACTTGGAGACCCCAACATTGTAGAAAAAAAGCCTGAATGTTGGATGGAAATACTATCCATCATAGTCATTCAGTTTGTCATGCAAATGAAAACTTTTTTCCAAATACCTGCAGTCTCCCCGAGAACATAATGTGTGGTTTGTTTTCAGGTCTTTTTCCATACTACTCTTGCCCCCGGAAGTGCTCTCTTAGCCTACCTACTCTTCTGCTTGGAAAACTACTCATCCTTTAAGATGAGATGAGATTAAAGGATCCCCATTCAAGATTCACCCTCATTCTTTGCCTATTTCCATATTATTACAGATATAACCTTTGTTATTTTTACTTTGATTATTCTTCCTTGGTACTTTTAAATTTTTAAAACTTATCATTTGTTAGATTCTGAATGGTTTCAGGAATTATTTCATCTTGGGTAGCTAAAACACTGCCCATGTTTTGTAGGTATTTAACATCATTGAATGAATTGATGTGCTAGTTAGCAAATTTAATGTGACATCTTTTTGTAATACAAATGTGTTATCCAGGACATGTTTTTCTATGCTTTTGCCCTTGTGTCACAGGTATTGAGTGATAAAGAGTGTCTTCTCCAGCAACCAGGTTTTTCTGGTCATGTGTGCTTATATATATAGTGTTGGGTGACTCTTTTTTAAAAAGCTATTTTGGAAGCCATCTTGGAAATTTTTTCATTCATTTCAGTCAGCAGACATTTGGTATACAGAATTAGTCTTTAAGAATGTAAATTAAACCTTATCACCACCAAAGGGCCTTTAGAAGAGGACTTAGCATCCCAGGATTTATGTGTTCTGCCACCTCTAGAGGAGTTTTACAGAGATCTCAATTTGACTTCAAGAGCATAGTCTAGAGACAGACATATCAAATAAAGCATGTCATAAAAATGCATCAAAACAAAATCTGTCAGTGAGCATTAACATTCATAAAACAGATGTTAACGGCCAGGGTTTCAGAATAAGAGAGCTCATTTCCTATTGCAATGTTTTTGGAGTTTTTCTGTTGCCTCAATTACTTGTGAGAAAAATAGGAAAAGAATGTACTCAGAAACTTAGAAATTCTCAAAAGCAGGTCAATTAAAACATGGTGTTCTGCATGTCTGGGGCTAAAGTTGATAAACTTTGCTGAGAGTGCTTTGCTTGCTGAATTGAATACTGCCTGTAATGCTCTGTGAGCTTCTCCATGTTCATCTCAAGGGAACTGAAGTTATTGTCCCTTTACTTCCAGGTGCAGTTTCTCTACATAAGTGTGAAACAAGTGCCTGAAACTTAAATAGCAAATATTAGGCTTGTGATAGCAAATCCTAAGCCTGCTCGTCTTTATACCAGTGGTAAAGTCAAACTCATTGGCACCAGTTACCTCTTTCTCTCACACTCCACTTACAATTAGTCAGTTCTGGAAACTGCGTCTTCAAAATGTATTTAGAATCTACTACTACTATTCATTTCTCCCTCCACTAGCCCCCTAGTCTAATCATCTCTCACCTCCATCACAGTTACAGCTTCCTAAATAGTCTTGCTTTCAAACATCCTTGTCCTTTCTTAGTAACTTAAGTGAGTCTATCAAAATTTAGGTCCAGTCATGTCACTCTGTCATTTAAAATCCTCCAGTGGCTTCCCATCATACTCAATAATTGCTGAATTTCCACACTATGGTCTATCAGAGCCTATCTGTCATGGAACTCAATAACTCCTCCAACTTTATACTTTTTATTCTTCCAGATCTGTGACTCTAGGCACACATCTCCTGGTTGTTTCTTGAAACACAAGACATATTTAGAACTCCTGTCCTTCCGAATTCTTTTTCATTGAATGCTTTCTCTGGCAATATCTTAGATCAGCTCCTTTACTTTATTAAGATTCTTACTCATAAGTCACCTTTACACCAAAGTCTTTCTGGCCAGCTTGTCTAAAATTTCAACATCTGTTCTGACACATCCCTTGACCTGCTTTACTTTTCATCTGCTCTAAGGAAGCAAAAATTGTTATATGTGTCACTTTCTATGCTTCACTTCACCTATGCTACGCTTTACTTAGAATAGCCCCAGGCACATAGTAGGTGATCTATAAGCATTTGTAAAATGAATTTGATCAAGTGCTTTGTGTGCTTTCCTAACATTTGCCCAGAGAGTCCCAGAGACTTCCCGATCATAGCCCCTATTGTGGTGCCAATCTCAGTCTATAACTTACAGAAGTGGCCCCAATGTGCCAGTGTGCAAATTTTATTCAAGGATTTCTTCAGCCTTTCCATTTCAAGTTCCCTTTGACATTGGACTAACTTGATTCACCATTTTCCAAACACGTTTTTTCTTTTTTTCCAGTTTCTTCCTAACTCTTGTCTTTTTAGGTCATTGGTTGTCAACCATGGTGTGCATGAGTCATGGGGGTGGAGAGGTAGACTGTAGAATGTCTCACAATGACTGAATCCATTTGGGAAGAAGTGAGACCCAGGCTTCCTATATTTTATAAACTCCCTCGGTGCTAATAACATGGTTGCAAATCATTGTCCTGTGTGAATTGCTGAGCCTCAGCTGTGTGCATTATTCTGCAACCACATTCTCTGCTTCCATCTATACCTTGTTTTGGAAAATGAGCTGTTTAAAATGTGATCTCTCTTACACAATACGTGATTGCATTTTAAACATCTCACACAATGATGTAATGATGAGGCAGAGAATGTACTCCCTGGAAGGAACCTTCAATTATAGATAAATTGAGTGACATATGGGTTATAAAGTGAGCATTTATTGTGCACCAAATTCCTAATGTTTTTTTAAGCATTATAATGATAACTGGAGCTGTAGGGGGTGAGGAAGGATCACTGATAAATATCCTTGCCCTCAAAGAACTAATGATTGTTGAGAAGGCAACATTATTAAGTAATGCACTTAGAAAAATCAAAATTATACCCCTGATTCCATGAAATGCAAGAGCAAGAGATGCACTAGAGAAAGTCAAAAAACCAGCATCTGAGAATATTGATTTGTGAGGGAGAAATATAATTAAATAATTAAGAGAAATAATAATGATAACCACAAGTAAAGTGATCTGCCAAACTCTTGAAATAAATGGGCCTCGATCACTGCTAACACAAAACAATCATTTATGTGTTTCACGCTTTGCCCAAAGCTGCATTTTAATTAATAATTAATTTTGCCTACATCAGATCACCATGGTTTGCATAGTAATTGTGATAATTACTTAGGGCCATTCGTTTATCCTAGAAACACTCATTTTAATGATGAAAGGTCTAGATGATCAACCCACTTTGAGAATAATCTCGTGAATAATATTAATGCTTACATTGGCTGGTGTGTTCCACCAGTACTTAGGGATGGTAAGACAGAGATCTCTTCCTCCAGGAATCTGACCTCACCTTCCGACTGGCCAGTGGCCTTGTTATATGGCAGCCTATGTGGGAGCACAGACAGCCCGAAGTCTCCGGCTTCACAGCGCTGGTGAAGCCCATCAGGAACATCATTACAGGTTTGTGACTTGACATTAGCGGGGAGGTCTTAGCAGGTCCCCTCACCTGCAGGAGTAAGGGATGATTGATTTTCCCTTAAGGAGAAGAAAGCTGTGTCCAAAGGAGAAACTTTTCTCCGGGGAGATGTCTAGCCGCTCAAGGGACAGGTTTCTCTCACTTGAAGAGAAACTCCAAAGCAGGGCATTTGCTGCTGTGTTGTATGTCTTTGGGTAAATCATTTCAGTTTCCTGTGTCTCAGTTTCCTTGTCGATAGTAGGTGTTTAAAAATGATATTATTATTTCAGATCTCCGCTGGTTTTCAAAAGTCCAACATTGGTATCTGTTTCAACAACAACAAAAAAAATTAGAGGTTTTTTCTTTTATACACAGAAAGGCAAAAACAAGAACGGTGCTCAGTGGGTTTTTTGTTTGTTTGTTTGCTTTTTGTTTGGTTTGGTTGGGTTGGGTTTTTTTGCAGCAAGCAGTGATAGAGGCAACTTGTTCTGAGCGGGTTAATATGATCATTAAAGCACTGACTCTAGATAACCAGGATGCTTTATGGAAGGATAAAGTTAAAATCCCAGTACCTTAGTGTTTTCAACTGTAAAATGGGCCCAGATGTCCAATTGTGTAAATAAATGCTATTATAGACTATTGTAAATGCTAAATGGGTTGACATATATAAACAACTTAAAATAGGACATGGCAGCTAGTAGATATTATATTAGTGTTAACTATTGTTATTTTAGTATTGTCTATATTTTTATCAACTTTATTGAGTCAGACTGAATAGATTGAACTAACACTGAAATTCTAAAATATAACACTATAATACTAAAATTTTTTAATTGGCTGTTTGATTTCTCTTACAATTCATGTTGTTCAATGTCTTCTTTTAAGGTGTTAATGCATTGTGAACATGAAGTTTTACTTGAAAATGAAGCAAATTTATGAAATCAAATTAATTTATAATCTTATAAAATTGTGATAGAATTTCTTTCAAACTTTGCAGCTAAAAGAAGCTCTCCTCTTAACAGTCAAAGTCAGACCTGTGAATCACCAAATGAAGATACAAGACACCAAGAGGTGAGTTCATCATAGTCATGAGAAGAAAGGAGGGCAACATTACTTGGACATAGTGTGGGCATAATTTCTAGAGCAATAGTATTTGACTTCAAAGCTGACACCTCTTGGCTGAATGTGGATCTTTAAACAGGAATTGAGAAATGATTTTAGACATATCCCAGAAATGTGGAGCTACTGAAACAAGACAATGTAGGAGTAGTAACCAATGTTGCTTCCAAAGATAAAGTTTTGTTACTTGCAATAACATGGATGGAACTGGAGAGGATGATGCTAAGTGAGATAAGGCAGAAGGAGAAAGACAAACACCAGATGGTGCCACTTATATGTGGAATACCAGAAAAAAAGCAAGGGTCCCATAAACCAAACCAATGACAAATACTAGATCTGACAGAGAAATTGAATCTCCTAGAGGAAGGCAGGATAGGGGAGTAAAACAAAGTGGGGAGGGGACACAACAGACTATGATGGAGGATGTTCAGTGTCTTGGTGGTGGGTGGGGTGTGGTCACAACTTAAGGGTGTGACCCGTGACCTTGAAGTCATATACAGTGTTGCAAACTACTGCTATGATTTTTTTAAATTAATGCATTTTAAAAATATATAACTAATGCAGTTTTTTTTAAAAGAAAGTTACAATAATTGTGACTGATGCTCTTTGACCTCTGTCTCTGTGTCCTGTATGGTCTTGATGTGTTTGTCACTGATGTGCAGCATGAATTGGTCATTTTCATTACCTAAATTCCCAGAACCAGGATTTAAGGCTTTAGGATAATATGTTCAGGAAGCATGGAGCACACGTTTAAGAAATAATACTCTTGACATAAAGGAAATTATCCTATGGAAGTCATCTACCAACACAACTCTGAGTTAAATTTTCTTTCTTTTTCTTTTTTTTTTGCTGCCCTGCCCCCCCAGCTTTGAGTTTAAATTTCTAAATATATTTCACTTATTATATTTTCTCTTTTGCATACACAAAGTATAGATATAATCATATATTGTATTTGCCCATGAAGCTATGCCTAAATCAGCATAAACTATTCCTTTTAATAAATATAAAATAAATATGCTCCATAATATGAAAGGTCCTGGTCTACATTAACAGATATATTTTCTTAAACAAAAAATGGTGAGTCATAATGACAATATTTGTGGTGGTATACATGGTACAAAGGTAGGTGTGACAACTTAGGCACAATAAATTGTAAATCTCATATGCATTTTCTTTGATCCAGCTTGATTTCTTGCTGAGTCATGTTGTTTTCATAATGCTGTTCTCATGTGTTCTTTATTTGCTGCACTCACTATACCCTCTCAATCCAGGTCCTCCAAACTAGATTGCAGCTTGAATCACCTAATTAAATTTTCCGCCTCTAGCCTCTCCTGCTTCACATAAATACTACTTAATGATGCCTGACTAATCTCCCCAGTGCATCATTTATTTATTAACTTATCCTTCCCCAGAACTTACTACATGCCAGGTGCCTTCCTCTCATCATATGCCTTCCTCCTTAGGAACCTCACAGGGACTGTGTTAACCGTCTCTTAGAGAACAGACTCCTCTCCCTGCTTCTTTGTGCTTTCCACCACCTGCTACCCTCCTCCCTAAGTGACCCTGATGAGCCCCTAGTTAACTCTGTTTCCACAGAGCACACCGTTCTGTGGTCTCCGAGACCTTCTCATAATACTTCCTCTCACTGGCATGCTCTTTTCTCAGTGTTGCCCAAGTTTTATTTTTTCTTTTAAAGACCAATTAGTATCTTATTAATATCTTATTAATATCAATTAATACCTTAACTGCACATAAACATGTGTCCAATTGTGCTGTCTCCCCACCATCCAATATGGTTCTCGCTAGGCCTACTGGCCATGGAATGCTTGATATAGGGTTAGTCCAAATTCATGTATGTTTTAAGTATAAAAATTAAGCCCTTAAAGCTGACTATAGAACTGAAGCATCTTGAATGGGTTGGAGGGAGAGGAGTAAGAACAAAGAAGGAAGGAAGCACAATTGATCATGGGAGTGACTGGGTGTGTGATGATGGTGATAGATGGTGGGAGAGAGGATACTACGGGCACCTCAATTGAAAAATTATTTTATTCTAAGAAATGATATCTTGACATTTTCAAAATTAGATTTGAAAACTTAGTGTGAGAAAAAGTTGTAAATGTCTTAATTTTTATTCTGATGTATGTTGAAATGATAACTTTGGCTTAAACCTAATATACTATTAAATTTATTTTGAACTATTTTCTTTTACTATTTTAAAGTCAAATAGTAGTTTACCCTTTTGACTTGCATTATATTTCTGTCCGTTTCTATTGTGCTTTTCTAAGCCATATTATATATTTTAACTCTAAGTTCTTGATTTTAAGATCGAGTTCATCTAATATTTTTTATTTCCCAAATCACATAATAAGAGTATGCTCATGCTACAAGATTCTTTTTTCAAGTTCAGAAGATTTATTTTATGACAATTTCTCTCTATGCCTATGATTGAACAATGCTCTCTTATTTTGCATATGAAGATGGAGATTGTAATGGCTACAATATTATGATAGATTTTTGAAGGTCTTTTTTTGCTTTAGTGAAGAATTTTATCTATACAAGTTATGGAAAAAATATCTCATATTACATGGGCAGAATTACATTTGTCAGCTAAGTATAATTAAAATAATCTACTTACTTGATAAAAGAATGGCTGAATTTGTACTTATAAATCAGAGTAAAGGTCATCGTATCCAATTGAAAAATACGCATTCTATCCCTCCTGTGATGAGTAATGGAAAAATCTGAACATTCTAGATTCCATTTAATTAGCTCTTAGTGAACTGGTGATTATTTTCAAGTTCAAGTCTCTATTCAGTTCACCTTAGTATTGACATATATTTGATGAGTTGTTGGCTGGTAACTCTTCACGGATGCTGAATATAGAGATGAGAGAGGAAAGAATCAACGGAAAAAATGAAATAAAATATATGAATGTATTTAATTTTAATTTTTTAGCATAAGTCTTTGAATGACACAGATGTTCTCTAAAAATCTGTTTCATTCCCTCTTAAAGAAAAGCAAAATCCCTTGTTCTATAACATTCTATTTAACCATGCTGCACAATTCTTTTTTAATTTAAAAAGTAATGGATGTAATATGATAGCTAATTCTTGAGGCTATACCTGAAGAAGTGAAAGAACTAATCTTCTCTCTCTACTTCCAAAAGGGACTTCAGGTTGTCTGTGAAACTTTCCAGTCAGATTCCATCTCTCCCAAGGCTACCATTTCAGGCTGCCATCGAGGAAACTCCTTTGATGGAAGTCTGTCCTCCCAAACTTCCCAGGAAAGAGGACCATCACATTCCAGGTACATATTTGCAATGTCAGCAACACAAATGTATCCCAGTGACTGAAAGTTTAATAGGCATTTTTAAAAATACTTGTATAAACTCTACCCCTAAAACTGTAAGCATATTTATGCATATTCTTAGTCAAAACATAACCAGGTTAATAATTTCAGAAAATGCAATGAATGACTCTCATTGAAACAAACTCACAGGGAAGTGGGATGGCTTCATTTAAAGGTTCTGAATTAGATATTATTTTAAATATTTAAACTCAAATGTTCAAATATTTAAACTAAAACTCAAATGATGCTAATAAAAGACTGATGCAGAGATGTGAAAGGACTTACTTTATGGAATAAGAATTATTTTATACCAGCAAATTCCTGCATTCAAATGGGTGTTTCTAAAGTATTCCAGGGAATTAAAAACTCTGTTCTTAATGAACATTTCAGTATTATCCCCATTACCTTAGGTACATGGTGAATCTGCCTAAAATGACTTTTTGATAGAAAAACACTAATTCAAAAAGACATCTGTGCTATGATGTTTATTGCAGCACTGTTTACAATAGCCATAGTATGGAAGCAACCCAGTGCCCCAAAACAGATGAATGGATCAGAAAGTTCTAGTATATTCACATGATGGACTATTACTCAGCAATCAAAAAGTCTAATTTGATGGATTTGTGATAACATGGATGGAGCTAGAAGGAATTATATTGGCCAAAATAAGCCAAAAGAAAAATAGAAATATTGAACTCTCACTTATATGGGGGATATAGGGGAAACAAACAAAAGAACAAGTAAAGCTGAAAACTAACAAACTGTCAGCAAAACTGGAGCATAGAGCAAGGGAGGGGAAAGAGGCATAAGATCGAGGGAAGTATAAGCACAAGAGATTAAGATGATGGTTCATGGATGACAAGTTGGTGAGAGAACCTCAGGATATACAACAATGTAAAAAATATATATATATGTATGTATATGTACAATTTTAAAAAATAAACACCAAATCTAAAAAAATAAGTAAATAAAATGCCTTTTGTAGGGACAGACATTAGTCATGTTCTCATTTCCTGGTGATGTAATGGAAGTGTGGGTCCCCAAGATTTACCTTTGTACTCACCTAAAAACTCTACCTATGAGACACGAGTCCTGAGACCATTTATATATCACCATTTTGAAATGAGGTTACTGACTGATGGATAATAGTTAAAAGGAAATATTTTTAAATAGTTGTATTGAGATATAATGTACCTGACATAAACCTCACCCATTTGGGGCATACGATATGTTTTCAGCAAGTTTACAGAATTGTGCAACTATCACCACAATACAATTTTAGAACATTTCTGTCATTCAGTATCCCTATTCAGTCCTTTCCATTCTCATACCCCTGTCCAGATGATCACTTAATTTACTTTTTTTTCTATATATCTGCATTTCTGATCATTTCAAATAAGGGGACTCATACAATATCTGGTCTTTTACATAAAACTTCTCTCATTTAACATAATGTCTCACAACATTACAGATAATTCATTCCTTTTTATTGCTGGAGTATTCTATTGTATGGACATGACACATTTTCTTTATCCACTATCAGTTTATGGATATTTGGGTTTCAACTTTTTTTTATAATGAAGTAATACTGCTATGAACATTCACATACAAGTTTTTTGTTGGCATATGTTTTTAATTCCATTATACCTAGGAGTATAATTGTTGGGTTGTATGATAAATATAGATCTAATTTTTTAAGAAACTGACAAATTGATTTTCCATAATGGCTACATCAGTTTATACTCCCATCAGAAAGGTAACAGTACACATATTCACTGTTTGTTTTTACTTTTGCTATTATAGTAGATATGAAGTGTGAGCTGGTTGTGTCAGTTCCTTTCTCCTAGGACTAGTAAAATTTAGTACGTTCTCATGAACTTATTAGCTATTTGAATACCTTGTTTGGTGAAATGTCTATGCAGACATTTTGCCTAAGTTTCAACTGGATTGTTCATATTCATATTACTGAATTGTAAGAGTTTTATTCTGGATAAATAAATAAAATGCCTTTTGTAGGCATAACTCACTGATATTTCCTATAAATAATTAGCCTTGTCTTCACACTGGCAATTTTTAAATAACCCACCTATAGGACACCAATTTACATGGGTGTAGTGATTTTTTTTTTAATTTCTTAGAATCATTAAGTAATGGAATCATATGAACACGTTGCCTTTTAACTAAAATATTATGTCATGCTTTAAAAAGATAACTTGATTTTTAAACTTTTTTATTGATTACATATATATATATATCTTTTACATCATTGTATACCCAAGGTTTTCCCACTATCCTGTCACCCATGAACTGCCATCCCAATCTCCCATGCCCATTCTGCCCCCGACATCCCTTTTACAATGAGGTAACTTGTAAAAAGTTTAACTTTGTATATTTATATTGAACTTTGAAATTAAGTGGCCCCGGTCAAATGCTTTGTTTTGTTTGTTCTTTTTGCAGATGAGTATATAAAGTTTTGACAGCAGCTTCACTGAGTGAGCAGGGGTTGTACTTGTTTATACATGTGATTTATTTTACTAAGTTGATAATAACGAGTACTTGAAATAATATCATTCGCAATATGGAAGGGATCTTATGAAGATAATCCAATCTCCTAGCTCCTATCTAACATTTTAAACAGTTTCATTTTTAGATAACTCTACAGAGTGGCACAACCTTCTTACATTTGATCAAATTTGGTATTTTTATAATTTCTTGTAGTGCTTATATTAGATTTCTACTGCTATGTTATAAATTATAGCAAACTCACTGATGTAAAATAGCACACTTTTATTTCTCATTTCTATATGTCAGAAATTAAGGTAAAATTTAGCTGGGTTTTCAGCCTCAGATTGTCATTGCACTGAAATTGGGGTGTCAAGATATGCTTCAGTTTCATCACAGGCTTGACTGTGGGAATATCCACATTCAAGTTCCCTCAGTATTTGTCAGAATTCCTCTCCTTGGGGTTGCAGGGCTTATGTTCAAATTGTTTGCTGGCTATTATCTGGGGACACCTCTTAGTTCCTTGAGATGCCCACAGTTCATTGCCAGATGGACTTTCCATAGGCTACCTCCCAACATGGCAACTTACTTCTTTAAACCATCAAGAAAGAGAAATTTACTCTAATTCTTGCCTGCTAATAAAAGTGGCATCATTTGTGTCACACAAGTGTCACCTTTGTCACATTCTACTGATTAAGGGAAAGTCATAAGCCTTGCCCATACTCAAAAGAAGAGAATTACAAAGAATGTGAACACCCTTACATGGAACTCAGGAAGTGGTCTCAAAAGCATGTCCACCACAGTTCTTATGAAGATATACAGACTCTTCCCATATTCGTTTTCTATTTGTTCAAAAGTAACTGTCATGATGATCTCTCATTCCTCCAACAAGACCTCCATTTTTTCAGTGACAATAGTAATTCCCTAATAAAGTTAACAAAGAAATAATTAAATATTTATTGGCTTGGGGAAAAAGTAGGTACTTAGGATGTAGACTAGCAAAATAATGATTTAAAAAAAAAACTTTGTTATTAGACATCTATGTGCCAAACCACATTATTTTCTTAAAAGGTGGACAGCTTTTCAACAGGGTATACAAATAAAAATAAAACAAGTTATTGTAGGTTACTCTAAGGCTGTGAAAGCAAAAGCAAAGAAACAGAATGGGACTGACCTCTCTTTCAGAAATGTTTGAGTAATCTGAAGTAGACGGTCTCATAGAAATCAGGTAAGAACAACCTAGCCAAGTCTAAAGCTCAGAAAGGGAGTTAAAGAAAATGTATTTCAGGAAAAGCAAGGAGGCCAGTGTGATTGGAGCAATCAATAGTGAAAAAGGTATAAATTGTGGAGAATCAGATTGGAGGGGTTATAAAGGGCTAGGTTATCTGGGAGCCAGAAGGCTAGCATTAGCAGTTTGAATTTCTTCCCATCCCAGGTAAGATGAAAAGTCATTGAAGTTGTTTGAATACTCGGGTAACATTAGCTAAATTGTAATTCTTGAAGACCAGTTCAGATGGCTAGGAAAAATAGACTCAGGGGGACAAAAATGGATGCAGAGAAACTACTTAGGAGACTCTTGTCATATCTTGGTGACAGGGGATTCAGCTTGGTCAGGCTGGTGGTAGCAGGGTGGAAAGTTGCAATGAGTTTGAAGTTGGAATACATAGTGGGGTAGAACAGACAGAAATGGATGGGGGGTGGGTAAGAAAAAATAGGAATCAAGTATAATCCTAAACGTTTTTTATTTGAGTAACTTGATGAGTGGTGATTAAATTTATGAGAAAAGGAAGACTGAAAAAAATTACGTAAAAATATTCTGAATCTGCTTGATTTCACCAGTCTCTAAGGTTCCTATTATTCACATCACTTGTCACCTCTTGCCTAGAATACTGCCTGTTAATTGCCTCTTAGTCCCTCTACCACAAAGAACATACAGTCTTGAAAAATAATCATATCACTCGTACACTTGGACTCTCTTAATGACTGTCCATTACTATCAAGATAAAATTCAAAATCCTTCATCTCTTCAAGGCTACACATCAGTAGGCTGTCATCTAAATGTGATGATATTCAACAAAAATCAAGAACTATTAATATTTTCATTTAATTTGGGGCAGTATTACAGATATAAACAACTTTTCATTAACAACTGATAGAAGTCATTTTCATAAACTAACCACTAATTAACATGTGAGAAAAACATAAGTTGATAATGATTTTATGGTCCTATTGCACAATATGATAGAAATCTTTCATATTTCTAGTTTTTATCTAACCCAATCACTGAATTCCAAATTCTACACAAATTATAAAAAGTTTAAATGTAAATAAATTCTTGCCTCAACTGCTGTGATTTTTCCCTGACTTTTAAAAATTATAACAATATTAGGATTGGATCTTGAGGTAAAAAAATCCAACACCTTATATTTTTTATATAATTTTTCTCAACATTAGGGAGCTTCAGAAACTTTAAACATAATAGCAAATGACATTTCTTTCTAGTGTGAATGGCTTCAATTGGTTTTAACCTGTTAAGAAAAAGCAAATTATAATGTCCAAGATTTTCCTTTTTGTGGAAGAACAGTTTTTCCCATTCTCTGATGTTGCTTCATTCAAAAATCTCTGTAAACATGCATCCCTTGACACATATACATATGCACACATTTACCCACAGCACAGAAACACCCTATGTGTGAATTAGACATAAACCAGTGGCACTTAAGAAAAGTGAGTTAGAAAAGGTCTTTTTTTTCTGCCTAGTTACAGTGGCTGGTTGCCATGGAAATAATGCATCAAATAGAATTTCAGAAAATGCTAATGTAAAACATATCTTTATTGGAGGAGTTCATTGATTAATCAGAAATGAAGATATTTTTATAATAAAGCAACATAAATGTCCTAGAAACAAAAAGTTGTCAGCTTGTATCAAAGAAAACCAATTCATCATTTCCTTTGCCCTGACCTTGACTATACCAAATATCATTCTTCCTTGAACTCTGCAACCAGTGAACAGATAGCTCTTTTTAAAAATTATATCATTATTTTTCAGCTTCTTTTGCACTGCCAGATATATTATTATGATTTATTATATTATTTATTTATTTTATTTTACATCGCTATCTACCCCGGTGTTCTCCGAGCAGAAATAAGCCAGAAAGAAAAGAGAAATACTGAGTGATCTCACTTATATGAGGGACAAAAGGGGAACAATCAGACAAGAAAAATTTAAAACTAATTTTTAGCAAAATTGAAGCATAGAGTATATCGTTTTTATGAATAACATTGGATTACAAGACTGTATATGATTTAGAATTATAGGCTTACACCTCTCCAGTTGTACATTACTACACATGCCCCTCCTGCAAGTATCAATAATCCTCCATTGTGGTCCATCATGATCCATGGTGGTTCATTGAGCCCCTCTTCTCTATTTTCCTCCCTCCCTTTCTGGGTATCTCAATTCTGTAGTCAGATTTCTAGGGTTTGGAATTTTTTTTAATTAATATGATAAGATTTCATCTTTAATTACCATATGCTATATGGTATACCGTATATACCATTTGATATCTCTTTTGTTAAATAATATATAGGGTTAAGACTGATTTCCACTGTCTGTCTCTATCTTCACAGATTGTTATTTCCAAAATGTTTTTTGCTTGAATGCTCTCCACTAGCATCTCTCAAGCCTAATTAAGTGCAAATTGTTTCTGTGAAATCATAGTTACTGGGACAATATAAGCAAAGCAATTCACACCTTTTTCAATATTTTTTTTTGTCCTGAACTATTATTTATTCTATTGAAAGAAGTATAAAGAATCATAAACAAAAAGTCTATACTGATTATTGAAAAATTTGCCGTCTGGAATATTTTTTGAAAAGTAAAAATCAATCCAAGGCCAGACACAGTGACGCGTGCCTTTAATCACAGCCTATGGAGTGAAGCCGAGAGTAAGAAACGCTTGAGTCCGCGGGTTTGAGACCCTCCCGGGGCAACATAGTGAGACTTAGTCTCAAAAAATAGCTGGGCTTGTGGCATGCGCTTGTAATCCCAGCTGCCTGGGAGGCTGAGACTGGGGAGTCCATGGACCCCGGGCAACGTGAGTCTGTGGTTCCCCGGGCAACAAAACAAAAAAATCAATCCATGAGCATATTAGGTGGCTATAAACATGAATATTTTTGTATATGTACTTGTCTTCATTATATAAAATAAATGTATTCATACTTTATAAAGTTATTGAATATTATAGTTAGAAAGATTTCTATTGTATTGTGCATTGAGACCGTAAAATCATTATCGAGTTAAGCAAGTTTTTTTCACATGTTAATTAGTTAGTTTATGAAAATGACTTTGATTAGTTAATGAAAAGTTAGTTACATCTGTAATGCTGTCCCAAAATTTAGAATTTAAGCCAAATAAACTAGTACTTGAATAAAACCTAAAATTAAGATACTTGAGGTTATAAATATTGGACACAAATGCTGTTAATGTCACCATTGTTACAAATGAATCTTTAAATATTAAGCAACTGAAGCATGAATTTACTTAACAAGTTTTGGTGACGTAATTAAAAACATTTTTTTAGTCTCTGATAGCAACCTCATATTGACAGAGTCAGTATCTACATTTATATGAAAAGTCTCTATATAAAAATGTTATATATAATAACAACCTTCCTTCTCTTTGTTCCCCTTGGAATTCTCATGGAAGTAGTCTCCTTATATGGAACAGTGTTCCAGATCACTGAAATAATTTATGGGACACCCTAATCCATAAATACAAACTAGAAAAACTTGGGAACACTGAGATGCAGGTCAATACAAAAATGGTAATGTTGGCTAGCCCAAGTCTAATGAAGAATGGGGTTGGGGTGGGGGTGGGGCTGTGCAGGGAGTGTGATCACTCTGTTGAACTGCTAATATCTGCCTAATTACAATCACTTAGGCAAGGAAACAATAGCTTTCAAGACTCTGATAATAAGGCAAGTGATTGGCACAACTACTTGAGGACCTAAAATTACCCAGCTGGTAGCCAACCAGCCTCATTCTTAGTCTTTTCTTTATAAATCCAAAAGTACGGCACTGAAGAAAACCTATTATTCTAGGTATAAGTTACAGACAGCAGAGAGGGTTAGTCCATGCTTTTTTGAGAAAGAGAAATAGGATGGGGGGAGTGCAGAAAAAAGAGTGGTTTAAAAACCTCTTAGGAAACTAGTGGAAATGAAAATCAACATTACAGTTTTTCTTTGAGATGATCTTGATGGTGTTATCAGTCAGGGTCAAGATGAAGCACATAGCACATGGGAAATTTGAGGAAAGATTGACATGAGTCATTTACAAAGGTTTAACGAGGATGTGGGGATCCCTGAAGACAGCGTGGTACTCCACGGATGGTGCACAGGGATGGCGCATGCAGGAAACCTACCAGCTTCAGGCTGAAAGGGAAAGACAGAGTGAATTCCATGTGGACGACTCTATGGGGGCAGTCCCATCAGCGGTCAAGTTCATGCCTAGCCTGGTCACAGTGTCAGACCTTGGCAGTCTCACGAGGCAATAAATCACCGTCCAATCTCCTGTGAGAGCCTCCCTTTTCCAAATCCAGCCAAGAATCACAGACATGGGAGCAGTGATAAAGTCTCTGCAGGTAAGTCTTCCAAGGCAGGGAGGTAGAGAAGCATGAAGAGTGGATGGATAAGGGAGCAGGACATAGAGACAAATGGAAGATTTCCTCCCCAGAATGGGAACCTTCATTTTGAATCTAGCTCTTGGATGACTTCCAAAAATTCAGCAACTCATAAAATTCTGAGACAGTCTTTCCATTAGATGATTATCACATGATGGAAAGTTAGATTAAAAATGAAACACTTGCAAGGATTAGCTCATCATCAAAGAGATAATGAGAATAAATTGCTATTTATATATAATATTTTATATAGAGAATTTTGTATAAATGTAAATACTTTTATAGTCATATATTTAAGTATTATATAGTTAATATATTAGTTATATAATTTTATATCTTATATATAACTTATATATTATAATTTTATATTGTATATCTGTACATACAAGTAAAATTTAAATATTTATCTAGTATACATTTATACTATATATACTTATATAGTACATTTGTTTATATTTATTTACCATATAATATATAATGATATATATAAATGTGCATGTGTACATATATAAGTATATTATTATTTGAACAGTTTATATTTAAATAGTGAATGTTTAGTCCTTACTAATGAAACCCAAATTCTTAGTCACCGTTCTTGATGACTCAGAAAATAGTACACAACCCTTAGGTGTTTAGTTGTTTATCTTTCCAAAGTAAATACACTAATAAGGCACACAAGTAGTACAGAAAATTACAGGCACTGCAGGCTAGAACATCAAGGTCTACATAGTTAATATTTGGTAAATTAATGTGCCTACCAGAAGTTATTTGTCTCTTCTCTTTTCATTGACTTTAATAACACACTACTTTCTTTCTTACCTCATCCAAGTTGCTGCAATGAACATTTTTGTACATATATCCGGGTGTGCATAGGCAAGAGTTTCTTCAAGGTAGAATTTCCATAGGGAATAAAATTTCTAGATCATTGGTCAAGGGCATTTTGAAATGTGTGAGATATCACTAAATGGTACCTTGAGTTGACCTGAAGCAGGGCGACCATGAAGGGACTTTTTGACTTTGCTTTAAACACATATAGGCCTGCTTCTCTCTCTGGAGCAGGCTACTAGAGTTTTTATCAATTACCTTTAACTTTAACTGGATACACCTATCTGCCTGCTTCTCTCTATGAAGCAGGCTGCTGTTTATTAGCATTTATACTGTTTACTTTTACCATTGATATGCAAAAGCCAGCCAGATGCTCTCTGCCTTTAGCTCCAAAAACTATAGAAGAAAAAAAAAACTTTAAAACACAGTTTAGACTCTTGTGGGTTTTTTCACCATTCCCAGCCTTCTCAACCAAAATTTTAAACCAATGCAAGACTATCAGTGCAGACTAATTTGTTTTTAACAGTGATTTTTTAATTATTATAAAAGAAACATGTAAGTAAGACTCAGATTACTTTAACATAGTCTAAAACCTTTTCAGCATTGTCCAAAGTCCTTTCCCAGATTGCCCAGAAATCCTCAGTCTCTCAGTCCTGATCATCTCACCAAAATCAGTCAGAGTTCATCTCCAGAAGCTTGAAGACATGTTCCTTTGGCTGCAACTTTGGCTTGCTCCTCCTTGTCTTTCACGCTGTGTTCTCCTTGTCTTTCAGGTAGCAGGAACTCCATGGTGCCAAACCAGCAAAGTTCACTTTCTTTTCAGGCCTAACTTTTGCATGGCCTCTTTTAGACACAAATCAAACTCAGCAAAACAAACTCCAACACGGAGCTTTAATCTGCAAACTCCTCTCTTTGTTTGCATACCCCTTTATATATCCTGATTTCCCGCCTTCCAGGAAACCTGTGTCATCTCCCTGAAGGGAAATTCCAACTAAGGTCATTCTCACATTTTAGCATACCTGCCTTTAAAATCTGCAATCTTAAACAGGAGACAATGAGGCGGGGGTAGCACACCCTATCAGACCCAGAAGTAAAAGAATGGTGACCCCATTCATTTGCACACTCAGACATGCTTACTGATTTCAGGCTTCTACATTCACAAATCTGATGGACATGCTGTAACACCCCACTCTGACTTGAGTCTACATTTTCCTGATTGTTAATGAAATGGAGTCTTTTTATATATTTATTCTCTCTTTAGGTTTTCTTTTCAGTGACATGTCCTTCCACACCATTGTCTATTTGAGCTGTTTGTCTTTTTTCTATTAATTAAAAGCATTCTTCATTAATGAAAACAATAATCCATTGTAACTTCAGTATGCTGCAGTTATCTTTTATACTTCAATTATGTTTTTAAAGAAGTTTTAAGTAAGAATTAAGTCAGACTTATAAATAAATATTCTTTTAAAATAGTTTGGGATTTCATCTTCCTTAAAACTTTCATACCTTAGGTCATATTTTCTTCCAAATTTTCCTTTATGTTGTTTTTCATATATCTTCAGTTCATTTAAAGTATTTTCAGTTGATAATATGAACCAGGGTGCTTTTCTACATACATTACTTCCTTACCATTATGTATGTTTTATTACTTGTAGTTATTTTCCTACGGACTTATAATTTTATTGGTATTTTTCTCTATTGACTGTAAGATTCCCATACATGTGAGATTATGATTTGGGCTCCTTGCTGTGTTCTATCATCTTGTTGCTGACTCTTTACTAGTATCCTATTGTCTTTTTGAGTTCTTTGTAACTTTTGTTACTAACTTTAGTAAGTGAATAATAAATTTTATTATGTTCTACGATATTTTTTAGTTGTTGAATTTATTATTATTTTACTAATTTCCAAAAAAATGCCAACTTTAAATTCACAGGAAAACCTAATTTTTGTATTGCTGGATATAGTTTACTTTTACACCAATGCTCATAAATAGAGGAGTTGATGATTTTCCTTTCCTATCCTGTGTATATCTGGTTTCAGTAGCCAGATTATATTAGTCTCATGAAAAAAAGTTCTTTCTCTGTCTTTGAGATACTTTGTATAAAACTGGAGATAGCTGTTTGCCTAATTTTTAGTGGAATTTGGTTGTAAACCTGAGCTTAGTCTGTTTTTAAAAATAATTTTATATACAATGATTCAATTATTAAAAGTTTTAGCTGTATGTAGATTTTCATTTCTTCTTGAACCACTTTGTTTGTACATATATGCATTCATCTAAGTACTCAATCTTTTTGTTGCATTATTTTTCCCCTTTTTCCAAAATCATTAAATTCTACATGTCCCTTTGATTCCACTTTACCTGTATGTTTTCATATGTGCAGTCACTATCACTTTTAAAGTTTTCACCTATAACTTTTTATTTAACCCATGAGTTATTTCAAAATGCACTTTTAAGTTTGCTAATATCTTTTAGTTTTTTTTTCTTTTTGACTGTTGTGACTCCACTGTGACTCCACTGTGTTAGAGTACCAGCTTCATGTAAGATGTTGAGTCTTCAGTATATAATTTGTAAAGATTCCAAAATGTAAGAAAATAATATTAAGACTGTTATTTGAATCACCTTTACCCTTACAAATTTTTATATGCTTTGTTTAAATTTTTGACATTTGTATTGAAAATTCTATTATAGGATCAGTGTGATTTACAGTTTGTTTCTTTTAGCATTGCGATGACTATCTTCATAGTTAATAATATTTTTTAAGTCTATTTTTGTTATTGCTACACAGACTCTCTGTTAGTAGGATTTACATGTGTGCCATGCTCTCCTATCCCAACTTTCTGTGATCTCAAATTTTAGGATTTTATTTGTATTTAACATGTGAATAAATTTTTTTTAACTCCAACCTGTCAATTTTTGTCATACATATATTCATTTAAAATGTGTATCATCCATTTTGTTTTATTTTGTGCTTTTCATTTAATCTTTATTGTTTTCTTCTGCTGCTTCTCTGTCTGTTAATTGGCTAACATCATTTTGTCTAGTTTCCATTTCTTTCTCATGGAAGGAAACTTACTGTTTTGATTATGTGGTTATTATTGAAAGTTTAGCTGTCATTTTTTTTTTTTTATTATTGAAAGTTTAACATAGATATTTGATGACTGGAATCAGAGTTAACTAAAATACGAATCCTCTTTACAAACAGCATAGAACTTTAAAGTGCTTCGTGTCTAATCTCTCTCTTAAATTAGCATATTTTATTCATCAAATAAAACCAAGATAGATTAAAATTTAAATACAACAACATGAAATCATAGAGTACCAGAAAATCATTTTGAGCATTTTGTTGTAACCATCTATGAAACCATCATCACAATCAAGATAAACACACACATCAAGTTTCCTTGTGTTCCTTTGTAATTACCCTCTTTCCCCCTCCATTCCTTGCCCATCCACTGCTGACTGCTGCTCTGCTTTCTATCACTACAGATTAGCTTACAATTTGGTAGCATTTCATATAAATGAAAACATACTTTTTTGGTCTGATTTCTGTTACTCAGCATAGTTATTTAATCTATCAATAGTTCTGTTCTTTCTTTACTGCTGAGTCCTTAGCTTAGGCATGGCAGAGCTTATTTCATGCCTTGGTGATGGGCATTGCTCTGTCTCTTCTCTGAGGCTGCTGCATCCAAAGTCCTTACCTATTATTATAAGCTCTCGCCATTGGTCACCATCACCCAGATTGTTCACCAACTATAGTAATAACCATGACTTTCTCCCACCACCAAAAATTCACTCTATTTTTAAAACTCCATGCCTTCAGGGGCACTGTTCATTCTGAAATACTGAACTACTCTCCTGCCCCATCTTTAACCGGACTAAATCCTAACTATTCTTCAAAAACCTCTTATCTCTACCTCCAAGTAGTGTCCAACAAAACTGGAGTGATATTAGTTAAAAAGACATTACAGTAAACCAGAGAAGAGATAAGTGAATAAATAAATGAACAACGAGAAAGGCAGAGCTATAGGCCACACTGCATCTTTTGGAATGTTTGATTAGCAGTATAATTATTTTTCTGCCATTGGCAACAGGGCTTCTCTAGTGATACCTCCGTGCCAAAGGTCCCGCTATGCCACCTACTTTGATGTTGCTGTGCTTCGATGCCTACTGCAACCCCACTGGTCTGAGGAAGGCACTCAGTGGTCTCTGATGTACTATCTGCAAAGGCTGCGACATATGCTGGAAGAGAAGCCAGAAAAGCCACCAGAACCAGACCTTCCTCTCCTTCCCAGACCCAGGAGTAGCTCCATGGTGGCAGCAGCACCCTCACTAGTGAACACCCACAAAACCCAAGTAAGAGAAACTCAGTCTTTTGCCCTTTGAACCAATAACTTTTGCTGTAACAGATTCTCTTTTTTCTTCGGTATATTCAGTTCTGACTGATTGTAGCGCTGGCCCTCTGGCCTCTGGTGGGTACTCTAATACCAGTGCTCTTTCTCTAGCTGCTAGACTGTTTTGCTGGGCCCTAACTGCCGGACCCTCTTGCCGTTCAAAGAAGCACTATCTAAATGCCTCATGGACATATTAACCTAGAGTAATGTGTTTTTCCAGATTAGTGGAAAATTGGATCTGCTAGATAATTAAGTTGTTAGTTAATAGAAAGGTCACATAGAACCTGTCATCTGCAGATGTCATAGCATTTTACTGAACATGACTTAACCCTTTACGCATAGCTCAGAATTGGCCAGTATCTCAATGATATCCTTAGGATGTCATGAAATATAAATTTTTCACAAATATCAAACCATCAGACATTTCCCTATTAAAAATATGACATCTCAATATGAAAAGTGCTTGCGTGTGAAGTCCCACATCTTTCATCACTGAGTCTGCCTTTATTGTCTATTAAGGATCTCACCATGAAGTGCAATGAAGAGGAAAAATCTCTCAGCCCTGAGGCCTTTTCAAAGGTCTCATTGACCAATCTCCGTAGGTCTGCAGTTCCAGATCTTTCTTCAGATCTTGGTATGAACATTTTTAAAAAGGTGAGAGGAATTTTTAATATTTTGATGGTGAATAAAAACTATCAGTTGGGAGTCTGGCTCTTCAGATTATGGTGTTCTCTGTGTATGTTTGTATGTGTGTGTTTGTGTGTGTGTGGCAGGAGGGAGGCAAAAATAGCCATGGAGGACAGACGTCACTCCTAGTTCTAGCACTGACTTGCAGAATTGGCTCTGTGTGCATGAGTTTGCTTTAAATTCTAAATGTTCATGGGGTTTCCATGCCTTTTAGCAAGCACTTTATGTAAACAGTTCTCATTTTCCTGGTGAATCCTTGCTCTCCCATGTTTCTAAGTTTTGTCATTCTCAGAATTGTAGAATCTCATGGAATATTTATTCTTGAAGTCATCTCTCCTACAAAGACAACAGAAAAACTAGGCTGTGTCAATAAAGGAGTCAGCTCTTTTAATACTGCCAGTCTTGTTTATCATCACAGCTTCTCCATAAAGGGTAGAGTATAAACTGAAAACTAATTCCTCTAGTTGAACAGTTCCTGCTCTTAGGAAAACAGCATTTACCCCTTTTTTTCAAATATGTATATGGAGCTAATCAAAAAGAAAATACTGCATGGTGGCTATACCTATGTTGGCTTCATTTTCTCTCTTTCAAAATGATAGTTTAATCATGTTAATGAAGAACACTGATTTATCTATGAACACAGAATTTATCTGTTGAGTGTTGTTATGCAAGTTTTCCTGTCTACATTCGAGAATTCAATGCAGTAAAATATAACCGTCATAGTTTTTCCACAAACATCAAACACTGAAAGAAAGAGATTTTTCAGTGCTGTCCGCACATGAGAAACTCTGAGGAGCTTTTTGTATTTCAAGTGCTCATACCTGACTCCAGACCAATTAAATCAATACTGCTGAATATTAAGCCCAAATACAGGTATTATTAAAATTTTTCCAAGCAGTCTGGTGAGACCCTGGATCTGTGTCTAGGAAGCTGCCAGAGTGATCAGAGGCCTCTTCCATCAGGTCTACCAGCACCCCAGAAAAGATGACTTTATCAAGGAGATGTGGCATACACACAATGAGCTCATCAATCAAAAAAGATAAATTCATGCCACTTGTGGAAACATGGATGGAGCTGGAAAGGACAATCCTAAGTGAAATAAGTCAGGGGAAAGATAAGTATTGGCAGGTGTCACTAATATATGGAACATAAAGTAACTAATAGTCAGATAAACACAATCTTAAACACTACAAGAACTGGAGCACCTGGTGGAAGAAAGGTAGCAAAGAGGTAAGAACAAAACTATGGTTGTTGAA
This sequence comes from Uropsilus gracilis, assembly GCA_004024945.1. Lineage (NCBI taxonomy): Eukaryota > Metazoa > Chordata > Mammalia > Eulipotyphla > Talpidae > Uropsilus > Uropsilus gracilis. The sequence continues at coordinate 89,736 of PVHY01000715.1, read as the reverse complement.
TATGGGTGAGTTGGTGACAGGTGCATGTGGTGGTGATACTTGATGGGGGTAACTCCAAATTTTTTTAGAGACTAGGTCTCACTATGTTGCCTGGGGTAGTCTTGAACCCATGACTCAAGTGATTCCTAGCCTCAGTCTTCCACGTAGCCTAGTACAGGCACATGCCACTGCACCCAGCTGAGTAACCCAAATATTACCTCAATTAAAACAAACAAACAAACAAATAAATAAATAAATAAATAAATAAGGAAAATCCCAAGCAATTTGAAGCTGTTACACTGGATCTTGAACTTACTTGACTGATTAGAATAACAAGTTTGTAACCAGTGCATAGTCTGTATTTTCTTTGACTTTCCTTATGGCACATGTGTGAAGTTATCTGACTGGAAGAATTTATCTCAATCTTTAAAAATGTGACAAAATAATCATACTGACTAGTCTGAGTGGCAATGTAAAGATCTTTGACTCTAATATCTTACAGTGAAATTCAGCTCTAGACCTTGTTAAAAGACACACAGCTGTCTATCTTCTGAGTTTCTACTATAGTTTGTCTGGCTTTGAACCTGTGAATTCACATTTCTCATCATTGACTAGATGATGCTGATGATATTGTTGATCGAAGGCCCACACTTTGAAAACAATTATTCTAATTCAGACCCAGTAGAAAGACCCAGTACCTTTGGCTTATTTCCTCTTATTTTTTTTAGCACATGGTAGAAATTTCTCCCATCTTACTGAATGATGGTCAGTGAGTTTTTGTCTCCTCTCCCTGGGACATTCCCTTTATCTTACTGTAGATCATGGCATCCTTTGCCTGCTAACTCCAGCCTCTCCTGTGCACAGTGTCTAACTCTTCACTCTCATTCTCAAGTTCAAGAGCAGAAAAGAGGACCGAGAAAGGAAAGGCTCCATCCCCTTCCACCACACCGGGAAGAGGAGGCCAAGGAGAATGGGCGTGCCATTCCTTCTTCACGAGGACCACCTGGATGTCTCACCCACCCGCAGCACCTTTTCCTTTGGCAGCTTCTCAGGGCTTGGAGAAGACAGGCGAGGCATTGAGAAAGGAGGCTGGCAAACCACAATTTTAGGTGACCATAAATATCTTCCACAGTTGATCAGAGCTTGAACGACTTGTCTAAAAACCACAATTTAGGGTTCTTGGGCAGGTCAGGTGCTTTCTTGAACCATTTAGTCTAGACAATTGAACCCAAAGGAAAATAAGCCCTCAACACCCAAGTAATACTGTGTCCTCATAGCCAAATAAATGCAGAAAATTGACTTAATTGTGCAAGAATCTTAAGCAATGACCCCATTTCTTGGATCACTGTAGAGAAGGATACATATCTTTCAAGGCTTCTGTGTATTAACTGTCATTGTAAAGCCAGACAGACTTCAAGTGTGATATTAAATAAGGAAGACATAAAGGAAAGAAAAACATTTTTTTTCTTGCTGGATGTCATGTCATGAAGGCCAGCTTGAAATCAGAAGCCGACAGCTAGTCAGGACCCAACAGATGGTTTCTGACATTTGGTTTAGATTGGGGCTGACCTTATCAGGCAGCTTCATCCATCATCTTGACCCTGACTATCCCTGAGGCGAATTTAGTTCCTGCTCTTCCACTGTGCTTCAAGTGCTTCTGGAAATTCCCTAACTCACACTGCTGTCTTTGGTGCAAGCAAAATCCTTGCACAGAATCTTTTTTTTTTCTCATGGATTTAATTTATTGATCGTTTTAAATGTGTGAATATTTAAATGCTTTACTCAAATCTCTTCCTCTTAAGAGCCTTATTTTATAGGGGGAGGCATCTTATCCAAACTGCTATTCCAAAGAACTTTCTGTGGTGGAAAATATTTTAAATCTGTGCTGTCAGGTACAATGGTCACATGTAGCTTAGTCACATGTCACTACCGTGACTAAAAAAATCAGTGTTGAATTATGTTTAATTTTATGTACTGATTTATTTTTACATCGTTATTGACACCGGGGGTTCTCCCACCACCTTATCACCTTGTCCCTCTCAGGGAAGTTCACCCGGCGAGGCAGCTCAGATGCTGCCACCGAGATGGAGAGCCTGAGCGCCAGGCACTCGCACTCCCACCACACCCTGGTGAGCGACCTGCCCGACCACTCCAACAGCCACGGAGAAAACACAGTCAAGGAAGGTGGGTCGGAGGCGGCGCCTGCAGGCGGAAGTTCAGGTTCCTTTTCCTGTTTTTACTCCGTGCTCCATTTCCATAGTCATCCGGCTGCTTCCGCTTTTTAAAAAACGTGCATTCTCATCGTCTGTTGCTTGAGAATCTCTGGTGGGTTCATTCTTAAGAGTTTGTTTAGTTGCCAGAGCACCCTGTCACAGCACCATACCTCACAGGGAAAGCAAAGGCAGGTCATTCATTCTCAGCAGATCCACAGGGTTAGCAGAGACTGGAGAACAGCTAGATGTGGTGCTTTGTCCACCCGAAGGTCTTGTCCACCACTAGCTGGAGAAAAGTCACTGCCTTCAGAGGCCACAGAATCCTTGCTCAGACAGCAGCTGCGTGGCTGAAATGCCTGATGTGCTGCATGGGGAGCAAACGAGTCTCTGAATGGACCCCGAGTTGCCTTCTTATTCTGTAGTTTTCACATGTGGATGTGCATTTAAACCCTATTTGTCTGGACTGTATTTCAGGTATTAGATGGCATCTGTTAGTGACCACCCCAAATTCATATCCCAGTACTCTTCAACAAAAGAGGGAAAAATACCTCTGGTGTTTCTTGATTAAATGTATTACACAGAGCCAACTGTTTTAACATCAGCTTGCAGGAAATGCTTCAACGAAACGTCTTTGTATCAGTGGGGTATGTCATTGGCAAGTGGGTAAAATTCGCTTCTTAGACAAAAGTTCAGTTTTAGCCTGGGTCTTCAGGAAGCCAGTGGGAATTCACATTTTCTGTAACCTTCATTATCAGATATTCCATGACTTCACGCCTTTGGTAGTTCATGCAAGTGGATCATAGCACCGAGTTGATAAATCTAGCATCTCCAAAAGCTATAGCTGTGATTGTGGTCATGAATTACATAATGGTGTAACTGCCTAACATGATCTGGCGGTTCAATACAAGGAAAACTAAGCCTTTGCTTTCCTTCCAACAGTGCGATCCCAGATCTCCACGATCACAGTTGCAACCTTCAACACCACATTGGCATCATTCAACGTAGGCTACGCAGACTTTTTCAGTGAGCATATGAGGAAGTTGTGCAACCAGGTGCCTATTCCAGAGATGCCACATGAACCCCTGGCATGTGCAAACCTACCTCGCAGCCTCACTGACTCCTGCATAAACTACAGTTACTTGGAAGATACAGAACATATTGATGGGACCAATAACTTTGTCCACAAGAATGGCATGCTTGATCTCTCTGTAAGGAGCAAGAATTTTTTTTAACAAAATTTGAAAGATATTGTTTTTTGATGCAGTTCTTAGAATGCTAGTTAAAATGGCCATAAAGATTCTAAACAATGTTGAACCCTAAAGTGAAAAATCCACTCATATAAAAACTTTACCACCTCAGATGATGTCAGCCATCTTAAGTATACCTTACCTTTTCTTTCAAACATTACACTAGGTCAAATGAGAATATTTTTATAAGCCAAAAATACTAGTTGATCCTGAACATATATATGAATAGACATAAATATGTGTTTTCTTAGTCTTTTTTTTGAGAATGAAAGTATAAACCTCTCAGTTTATATTCTTTTGTTATATAAGCAACATGATTATAAACCTCCTGCGTAGCAGAGAAAAATGAACAGAAGTCCTTTAAAAGATTTCAACCCACATTCTCAAGAGTGCCTGCTTTGATTATAGTTATTAACAAATGGAAAGATTGTTGTATTTTACAATAATATTTCACAAAATTTTCCATTTCATGTTAGGGAATTGACTCAACAAATAATTGAATATACTAAAATTAATATAATGATATAATTTAAACAGAAATATTTTGCATTTAAAATTGGTATAAATAATGATACAATTGTGGGTCCACAAATGCTCCTTTATATGAGCATAAGGAAGTAATTGTTCTCTATCTATTACTTGTGGAAGTAAAAGGTAGAGAAACAAAATATTTTGATTTAAAAAATCAGTTGAATGTTTTCATTTGGGCAAAGTGGAAGCTGTCTGTGACAAGCTGAGCCCTTATTTCTCTCCAGTTAATTCTCTATGTTTTCAATATCCTCATTACCTTTTTCTATTTCACAGCAAAATTTGAAATACATACATAAGTGAGATACAGAATACATAAGTGTGATAATTCACACATACATATTTAAAGTTCTGCATGATGCATATGCTGCATAAAGTACACACACAAGATCCCAATGCAATTTAGAGACACCTGAAAATTACCTAAGTTATTTATGCTGCAATGCATAGAACAGCCCAAAGTAAATGGCTTTAAACAGAATAATTAAACTTATATAGGTAGAGGACTCACCTTTGTTTACCATTGTCTTCCAGGTAGTTCTGAAAGCTGTTTACCTTGTCCTTAACCATGATATCAGCTCTCGCATCTGTGATGTGGCGCTAAACATCGTCGAATGTTTGCTTCAGCTTGGTGTAGTGCCTTGTGTAGAAAAAAATAGAAAGAAGAGTGAAAACAAGGAAAATGAAAGTATGGAAAAAAGACCAAGTGAGGGAACTTTCCAGTTCAAAGGAGTATCTGGGAGTTCAACCTGTGGATTTGGGGGCCCTTCAGTTAGTGGAACTGGAGATGGTGGAGGCGAAGAAGGAGGAGGTGGTGATGGAGGAGGTGGAGGAGGTGATGGAGGAGGAGGTGGAGGAGGTGGAGGTGGACCTTATGAGAAGAATGATAAGAACCAAGAGAAGGTATGACTGAAATATCTTTTGTGTCCTCATGAAATGTTGCTCCTAATTTCTTTTCAATAATTGCTGCCAATAATTTGACTCAGAATAGCAACTAATCACTAAAGCAAAAGAGTAATGAATCTAGAAATGGTTTCATTAGGTCCTCAGCTGGCAGTAGTAGAAACAATTAAATGAAACTGTATTATAAATTCAGAAGCCATTGCCACCCAATCAGTGCTAGCACTAATTCCCTGCACATGTTATTCTGCAGCATAATGTCTCAGACACACTGCACCACCATATGTCTCAGTCTCGCCAAGAATAGCTTTGTTAAGACCCTCAGGGTCTGACCTAGTTAGGCAATGTTTTAATCTTCTCAATGTGCATGGCCAAGTTACCATAGACTAGGGGATTTATACAACAGAAAAAATATCACCCACAATACTAGAGACAGGGAAGTCAAGCTCGGGGGGTGGTAAGGTTGGTTTAATTCTGAGTTGAAAAATCCTTTTAGGAAATTGAATACCACATACATATTAAATTATAAGCTGTTCATTTTTCTTATAAGGTTTTTATCAGGTTTTTTACTTCAGAATAAAGGTTGCAGTGCTCCTTGCTCTATTATAACTTCTCCATCTCTTTCTGTTCCTACTTGATGCATGTCTAAAGTGTATGTGTGATCTATTTCTTCATTTCATTATCTACTTTTTAAAAATTTTCTCAATAGGTATGGACTCTGATCCAAATAATTTTGCCCAGTATTCTTGGGTGGATGGTTCAATCTTTGTTTTAGGATTTTCTATTCATATATATGTATACATATATTATATCTATGTAAAATCCATTTCTAATAAAATCTTGTCATACTCAACAACTTACCTCTCCATAGGCCACAAGGGAAATTCCAAGGGCCCTTGAAATCCATCTTAGAGAAAGGCTATTGAAATTGAAAGATTATTAAATTATAGAAAATTACCTAAATGATAGTACAGATCACAAAAATTTCATCTTGGATACTAATATCTAAAGGGTCATTTTAGTTAACAGTTTTGTAGGAATTAGCACATAAATACAAATCTTAAGGACTCAAATTTAAAGTGGAGCACACAATCAGATTACTGATAAATTTTATTTTGCTGATCTGTGAATCTACTGGCTACTCAAAGAGATAAGATTCTATTACAATACTCAAGGGAAAACAGAAAGCTTTTATCAATAGGTATTCCAACTAATTAGATAAGATTTTTGTTAGGTATACTAACATCCTCTGAGATTGATCACTACTACTTGTTTTTGTTTTAACTCTAAAACTATACCCCAGTAGTACTTTCATGTAATTTCCAACTGAAGAGCAACAGGTATTCTACCTACTTAGTCTAAGCATGGTACTAAATATTTGATAATACATCCATGTTTAGGTTGTGTTGACCAAATTTATCACTTTTTGTTAGTATGGATTTTAAAAAATCAGATTACAGGAGTATTTTGTAGTTAATTGTGTAAAATAATATGTTTTGCAATACAGAGAACTTATAAGACAAACCTGACCCAGGTCAAGTGTGCTATTTCTGTGTGATTCACAAAGGTATGTTCTGCCCCCGTTTCATCTGTTACTTTCAGTAGAATCAGAAGATGTATCTAACCTTAAACCAACTAGTACCAGAAGATGGGGAGCTGATTAATCAAGAAATAGCTAATTTATATTTACATATTTATTATTAACTTACTGAGGTTTTGAATTGTTATTAATATCTACTTCGATTTCTGCCTGTAAGTGTGATACATCTTTCTGTCTCCTTTGAGAAGAACCCTGGTTTCCAGGGATATCTGAAGGCATAAAACAATGCAAACCTGAATAGAATTTCACAAAGTGGTTTCAGAGCTAAAAACATTTTTAAAGGAGCATATAGTGATTTTACAATATTTATAAACCAAACGGATACATCAACCCTTTGCTGGGGTGACACTTCTTTAAAAAGGGTTATTATGAATTTTTTTATTTCGTCATTTTCCTACAATATTGGTTATGTTTGCATAGTTGTATTGCATCCCTTATTCTCCACCCCCCTTCCCCCTTCCCCTCTCTGGTCACTCCATCTCCTCTCTCTGCAGGCTGTTGGTCCATGTTTGACTCGCTGGTCTTTTCTTTTTCTAGAACTGTGTCCTCTTTTCCTGGGTGCAGATTGCACTCCTGGACAGCAAAAGATGGGCCTCCTTGGGTCTCAGGAGTAGCTGAGGCAGATAGTCAGGGCAAGCACGTTGGGAACCTGTTGTCGGGCAGATGTGTGGTGGCTTCTCCAGGATCCTTTGTGTCACTCGTTGCTGGTTCTGTGCCGTACAGTTCCAATATCTGGGTTTGCGATTCTAACTCCCAGCCAATGGCAGTGAGGCATTCTCTGCTGGGGCACACTTCTCTCCTCTCTCTTGTTAGCCATGAGGCCACAGCCACTCCTGGTGGCTTTCTTCCCCCATCGGTTGGCAAAGGAGGGAGCCTCCTTCACGTTGTATGTTACTGTGGGCCTGGGGTTTGACTCTCCAATGCCAGAGGCCATGCGGGTAGAAATATGTGCCAGGTCACCTCAATCGCTGGTTTCACCTTCCTGTCTCAGTGGTTCCCAACACAGTGCTTGTCCCACCCAGGTGTTGTGTATATCCAGGCCCTTTACTGCTTCCTTTCCTTTGCATTATATCTGCAGATGGAGAGACTGGAATTTTCATTCCTAGTGCAGTCTATTGAGGTTGGAGTAAAACCTGAGGCCCCCCCCCCCCCCCCCCCCAGCACCGTCTCCCCCCACCAGCGCTGCCCTGCCCACATGGAGGCAGAGGCTGGCTTCCACAGCCTGAGATCCCTGAACCTGGAATCCCGAGAGCCTGTGGTGTTTAGGACTCACCCTCCCCTCCCCCTGCCAGCAGCCTAGGTCCTGGAGGGGGTGAGCTGGAGCTCCTCTCCAAGAGCTCACAAGGTTCAAGGACCTCAGCTCCCACCTCCTGCTGACAAGGCTCCCTGGGTCAGGCCAAAAGGCAGAGCCCAGTAATCCGTGGTCCCAGCCCAGCCCCTTGTGTGCCCTGCCCACATCCCCGTGTCTCCAGCCCTGAGATCCTGAGAGCATGGTGGGGCAGGATTTACCCTATCTCCTACGGGGGGGCTCCCCAGAGGCCAGGCCTTCTGAGGGCCCTCAGCCCCTACTCCCAGGCCAGCTTGGATCTGGGTCGGGCCTAGAAGGCAGGACCCACAAATCCCCTCTCCCAGCTCTGGACCCCTGGGGTTCTGCCCAGCCTCTACTATGCCCCCAAATAAGGGAGGAAGCCAGGTCCCCCAGCCTGAGACCCCTGGACCCCAAGACCCCAGTGGCATGGGGCCATGCCCTGCTCGCACCCCTTCCAGCAGTCTAAGCTGTAGCAGAGGTGTGCTGGGGGGCCTCTCCCAGACCCAGGTGGTCTGGAGGGACTTTCAACTCTCTCCTCCCCACCCAGCTGGGACTAGGGCTGGGCCTGGAAGGCAGCAGAGCCTACTGATCCCCCCTCTGCTGGGGGTGACACTTAATGAGTACCCCTGCCTCGGTGAAACTGCGTATTATAAAAGGTTCTAAGGGGACTGATAAGGACTGAATCTAGTCCAAACAGCTCTTAAACTGTTCACCTCAAGGCTGCATCTACTAAAAGGGCTCATCTTTTGCTGAGTCACCCCACCCCCACCGGTACCCCCACCCCCCACTCCTGCCCCCCATGAGTTCCTTTTCTAATTTGCACAAATTTGCCTCAAGGGACAGCAGTGCCCCCACCAATAGCATTTATTTTGCTATTACAATGAGCCTGGCCTGCTTTGACTGTTTAACTCTCACAACTCCCAGGTTAGGATACTGTTAGATGCCTACCTTGAGGGCACAAAGTGGTTATCTGGCTTGACTCAGGTTATAGAAGGAAGACTTAGGACAAATGAAAGTATTTTGGAATTGGAATACACAAATAAAAATAAATAAATGTCTACTGATAGGTCTTATGTTTGCCACTAACTGAACTTTAGATTTCCCAGGAAACGGAAGTGGAGCTATGAGCCAGGAGATTTGCCCGGTGACTCCTCGACATCAAGAAGCAGGATGGGGCAGAAGGAGAGTTTAAAACTCTCAAATTGTAGCAGAGGTTTCCGTGCAAATCACAGGGAGCTCTGAAGCTGGAGTGGTTCTTCAAAGTAACCCCCACTGTTGTGGAGAATTGGCGTGAGGTTGGAGACACCAGACAGCAGAGAACAGAAAAGGAGAACTCACTGACATATACAGCTAAGAGAAGCAGCAGGCCAGATGGAAGATGTCTGCTCATGAAAAAGGATTTGGGGTTCACTTATAAACTGTTCTGGGGGGCTTTTCATGACTGGGGAAGTCATCTGCTGATTGATATCTGTTGGGACATCAGGTATAGGTGGGCCTTCAGTACACTCCTGCTGGGTTCTGTTTGCCCAGAATTCTCACCCCCTGCCTGTCATGTGACTCCTGGCTTATCTGTTTCATGTCTCCCAGCATTGTTCAGTTAAGCCAAGTGCAGGGACTGTTTTAACTCTATTGAAAGAGGATCCTTTTATTGAAAGAGTGTCTCTTTCTACACTTTCTACACTCTTCTCTCTTTAGTCCTTTAACCAGCTGGTTGAGGAAGATTGTGTCCAGGGAGTGAGTATGACTTTGGCTGAGGCAGCACGTGCTCTCCCTGAAGAGGAACTAGGCGGATAGTCAACACTATCAGCTGCTCAGAAAATGAATGTTCAGTTCTGAGGGGGAATCATCTCCCGGTTCCAGGGGTCCAACATCACATCCACTACATGAGCCTTCAGATTGGAAGAGAAGGATCAACTGCATTACTTTAAGGGAGAATAGAGTCTACCCTCCCATATTATGGCACATGACATCTAGTGGAATACTTTGTCCCTTTCACACCCTCCACACAAACTTAAAAAGCACAAAGGATCAGCGACACCAGGACTATCAAGAAGTAGGGTTATTCCTACAGGTACTTGGCCCAACAGATTCACATCCAAAGGTTGGACCTTTCCCCTCACACCCCCCAACGAAGTTGTGGGCTTGTATTAGTTCACATTGGTCTGGTGCTCAAGGTGGGCTAGCTTTGATGGTGGGGCAAGACTGATATGAGGTACTGATCTGAATATATGCAGACCTGGAACTACAATCAAAATGTGTTTGTTGAGACCTCCTCCAGGCAGTTATCTGTCATCATGCTTCAAAACAAGTGCCCTTTCTTTGTGTGTGACACCAAAACTATCAATTTGATCATATGACTATGGAGAAGTTGTAGTCATATATTTTACATTTTAGAGTAATTCTTATGCATTATTTTAGAGTAAACTGATAAAGTAGGGAGGAAATCTTTTGAGATCTCAATTTCAAGTTGAGGAACTGATAAAGAGATACTAGTTAACTTACTCAACATGTGCAATTAAAGAACAAGACTGGCATCTCAGGTCCTTGGTGTATGTGTTGAGAGCAGAATGTAATGGCTCTTCCACACTGGGATTCTACATCATTTTTAGTAACAACTTTCTTATACTTCTTTGGAAATAATTTGAGGAAATTCAGTTTCTGGGAATCATGTTCTCCATTAACATTGGGGATTGAATGGGTAAAAAGGGAGAATAATGGTTCTCATAGTTTGTGGAACATGGAAGCAGGTAGAGCAATGGAGCTTTAGATGAGAGGAACACCTCCTATCTCTCTAGCCCCTCCTGGCACACTAGAGGGTGGGCAAGAGCACATCTCTCACCTGTCACCCAGCTTCCTAGCCTCTTTGGAATGTCCCAAGAGACATATGACCTATTAGTAATGGCTATTGCCCCCAAAGGTAAATTCTCCTGTTATCGCGCATCCCGGCATCCTGCCTGCTGCGTGATACTTACACTTTGCTACTTCCTCATTACATCATTGTAACATTTCCTAGCTGGGGTATATAAGTGGTATCTCGACTTCATTAAAGTCAGACCTGGACATGCTTCCCAGGATCCCTGTTCTGTGAGCTAGCTTCACTGATCGCTATCCATCTTTTCCATCTCAATTTCTTCTTCATTCCACACATGACTCATAGTTCATCTCAGGAAGGTTACCTAGCCTTAAGAATTTACTTGCACATAAGTATTACAATACATTGAATGTATACGAATTTTTCTTTTCTTTTTTTTATTTTTTAAAAATTTATTTATATATTATTTCACATCATTTCAGTCCCTGGGGGTCACCCACCACCTCCTCTTCCCACCCGCTCCAGCTGGTCCCCACTCTCCCCTTGTGCAGTTTCATTTGGTTGACCATATATTAGTGAAACCATTTGGTTTCTGTCCCTTTCTATCTGGCTCATTTCTGCTAGAATGATTTCTTCTAGGTACATCCAGGTTTCCATAAATTCATCAAATTTGTCACTTTTAATTGATAAGTAATACTCCATTGTGTATATATACCACATCTTTTTCATCCACTCATCTGTTCTGGGGCATTTGGGTTGTTTCCATGACCTTGCAATTATAAATAGTGCTGCAATACACATCCGAGCACAGGTGTCCTTTTGTACCCACATTGAGGTCTCCTTTGGGTAGATTCCCAGAAGTGCGACTGCTGGGTCAAATGGTAATTCCATTTTCATTAGTTTGAGGGTTCTCCATACTGCTTTCCATAGTGGCTGGACGAGTTTACATTCCCACCAAGAGTGTAAGAGTGTTCCTTTCTGTCCACATCCACGCCAGCACTTGTTGTTGCCTGTATTTTTGATGTGGGCCATTCTAAACCTTAAAAATGTCAGAAATTGCCAAGTAGTTTCAAAGTTCCAGGCTTTGGTCAGTTCTACGAATTTAGCAATAATCTTTGCCTGGTGGCATTATCCGTAACTCACTGACAAATGGTAATTTATTGGAAAATATTTGACATCTTTATTGATATTTTTCATTGCACTCTCTGGAAAATCATTCTGTTAGCCCTCCAAGAATATGTGGCATGTCTTCTAAGAAAGAGGTCTACATTCATGTTCTTTAGTATTAAAAGGTGTTCAAATATGTAGATATTTTCTCTTTTTTTTAATTCTACATATTAGAAAAATTAGCTTATTGAACCCTTGACCATTCTATTTCCCATGACAGGTGCTCCTTGTCAAAGGCTTGGTTTAATCATAAAACTGAAGCTTAGCGCCACTAAGTAGTAGTAGACTAAGTAGACAAACTTCTCTTTTTTTCTCGTTTGTGGGCACTAGGATGAAAGCACACCTGTAAGCAACCATAGGCTGGCTCTAACCATGCTCATTAAAATTGTGAAGTCTTTGGGATGTGCCTATGGTTGTGGCGAAGGACACCGGGGGCTCTCTGGAGATCGTCTGAGACACCAGGTATTCCGAGAGAATGTAAGAGAATTACAGTAGATTCCATTCCCCCCACCCCTCCCCTCTCTCCAATTCAGGAATGAGTCCATTAACAATGAGGGTCAGTGTTTCCTGAAAAAAATATTCTTAGGAGTAATTAATGCTGTCTTGGAGTGGGAGAATTCCCACCAGCTATCTCACATCTAAAACCCAGGCTTAGGAAATTTTAATTGGGAAAACAATTCTTCCTCCTGCCTACGGCAGGCCAACTCCCAGTTGGTGAATGGTTGTATAATTGGAATGTGTGAATTATGGTTGGAAAGAACTTTGCAAAGATGAATATATTTAGTGAGCTTCCCATGGTCTGTGAGAAATAACTTTTAATCACCTGCCTGGGTATTATAGAAACATATGTTATGTTAGAAAAAGGGATCAAAGTTGAAATCTTAGTTTATTGTTCTAACTTAGAAATGGAAAATGGCCCTTATTGGGACAAAACTGGACTACAAAAGTAACCAGTTATTTTCTGGTTGCTTTATTTGAGAATAAACATTGACCTCTAAACATTTGAGATCATGTCCTTTTGAACTGTGTGAAACTTGAAACTCTGCGCTTGGGCTTGCAAAGCATCCTGTCATGGAATGTGGTCTCATTCCAGCTCATTTGCATTTGCCTTCACTGATTGCTTCCATTCCCTTCACACTTGAGCGATGACCCATCTCCACAACAAATCCCAGCTGGGACAGTTGCCACATAAACACTTGAATTGAAATTGTCAGAAAACCTACGTTTGGGGTGCAAATTTAGTCCACAATTCATTGATGTATCTTAGCAGAGTTTTAGGATCATGTCAAAATCTAATGCCAGCCATTTGCCTTGGTATTAGGTTTTCTTGTGAAATGTTCACACAGTAGTAGCATGCTGAGTCTCTTTCTTAACCCATCATTTACCTGTATACCCATCAATGTATCTTTCTGTTTTTATATTTTGTTATATTTTGTTGGTTTTTCATATGCATATGGGGGGTTATATTCATAGTAAGTAACTTAGAAATTCTGAAACTAGAACCCTTGGACCAAGATCTAGATTTTGAGGCCAAAATTCAAAATATATAATAATGATCATTAATGAGGTTGTAAAAGTTGACATTGCTCACATCAGTGCACATATATATATATAATTTCTGATATTTGAATTTTAATTCTATCATAATATGGATACATGCCTTCAAGGCTCATATCACATCCCTCTATACAAAAAAAGCAATTCCATAAAATGGAGCACTAAAATGTATGAAAAAGTATCATTTTTCAGTTGAGGATATAAACAGTCTCTGACACCAGAACCTGTGTTTCTAGACTTGGAGAAAGTAAGGCAAGTTGAATCAGAAGCCACTTGAGAGGCTTTGTCCACCATCCCTTCCTCTTTCAGGGAATTGGACATTGCCTACTAGGTTATCTAGATGTTTACTGCCTTCTGACTTTGCTTATATGGCAACCTTTCCATTATCTTGTAGTTCAATTTAATTAATCTTGTAGTTCATTATAGAAATTTTATTTACTTATCCTTAGTAAATACAATCTTCAAGAATTTGAGAAATTTCTTCTGGGAATGTCTAATTCAAGAAACTAGATCTTTCCACATTCGTAAAGCACTGATGTCTAGAAATGACTTGAAATTTTATTCTCAAATTATTGATTTTTCATAACTATATAATTTTGGGGCTACGGCTTCACACCTCCATATGTGCACCTGCTTCACTCACTCTCCACCCAAGCTCCAGTGCCATTACCCAGTCACATTCCTCTCTTGCCCGCTCCTCTCTCCACGCATCCCCTTCAGCAACCACTAGAATGTTCATAGAATCTGAGAGTTATTTTTATTTTTTGTCAGTTTTTTCTTTGATTATTTATACTTCACAAATGAATGAAACCATCCAGTAGCCATCTTTCACTTTCTAGTAAAAAGATTACTTAGCTATTCACTTATTAGAAATCTTATTTCTACCACACTAGATGCTCTACACTTTCTATAAAATAATAAGCTGTTATAATGATATTGGTCAAAATGCCTAGCAACCCCAGCATGTATTTCTTATATTAATATTACCCTTCACATATAGTCCTGGATTATTAAAAGGGAATATATTCCTTAACAGTTATCTAGCTCTTAGAAAAATTTTAAATATTCATTCAGTGCTCAAGTTTTGATATGCTGGTTCTTGCTTAAATTTCCAATGGAATTTATTTAGCCTTTTGAATGACCTCAAAACAGTAGATTAGAACTATGTCTTTTTATGTGTACTTTATAGAGAAGATAGGATAATATGTACTTCTGTACTTTTCAACCAAGGATTTTGAAGTGCTTTGTAAATACTGCAATGAAGATCTTCAAAAATTCTTTATGGAATAATAATTAAATACAACTTCAGGCAAGACCTTTTATGTAACTGTTTAGCAAACTTCATTTTATAGCACTTATTTTGTAATAAAAAAGAACTTCTTGAGATATAACAATGAGTAACTCTTCTGAAATAAAGCCACTTAATTTTAATCTTCTGGGAATTCATAAAAGAAGAATGAAAAAAAATGAATCCATCTGACTTTGTGATATAGGTGGAGAGTGAAGCCATGAAGTCTATTGCTGGTTCTAAATTTCAGCCTTTTATGATTTTTCTTGTTTTTAATATTCTAAGATCAACTTCTACTTCACATGCAAATGAGATACAAAAATAAGAAAACTAGATTTGCTTTTATACACATCTCTTATGCTTCAAAGATCTTCCCCTCCTAACCATGTAAGAGGACACTTGACATCCATTCCCTGTGTCTCTCTAAGCCCCTCCACTAAATCTCCTGAAGTTCAAAATAGCTGAGCATGGGACTGCCATGCTTCTTCATTGCACAAAGGCTTTAAGGTTTAGTAAACCTGAATTCCCAGTCTTATTACCAGCTCACATTTTATCCTTTTGAGATTTTGTCATTGAGATCTTAAAATCTTGATCTTGGTAGAGATACTGAACTCTTTCTGAGACCAGCATAGACTGGGTCTCCTGAGGAACAGCTGTTCAGAAAGTAATCCCACACTGCTCAGCCTGCTTTTTCCCACTTCTCACTCAGACAATGGGGGAGGGGGAGCTAGAGAAGAGGAAGGATGGAGCATGTGGGTAGGGTTAGCAGGGTTGGTTGGCTCCAGCCAACAGAGATGAATGGTAGCCTTTGCTTTGAAAGGCTCCTTTCTCACACTAATGGTACCCCTAGCTTAAGCTGGTACTTGTGACTTTTTCACTTTTCTTCCTTCATTGCAGGCCCAGAACTGCCTCACTAAGCTATACAAGCTAGATAAGGTGCAGTTCCGACAAACAATGAGGGACTATGTGAACAAGGATTCTCTCAATAATGTAGTGGACTTCTTGCATGCTTTGCTAGGATTTTGTATGGAGCCGGTCACTGACAGTAAGTAAAGCTGTACCAAGTTCTAGAAGAAACTGCTATGAAGTGAAGCAGGTAGTGTTTCAGAAGCACACTCATTTTAAAGGAAAAGTTACCTCTCTGTGTGTGTATGTGTGTAACAGAGTAAAAAGCGAAAGTTGCATATAATCCTTGATGTCACATTTTTGAGGTTTTTCTTAAGGCAACTTATTTTGGTAGGCTGGAATTTAGTAATCTGTGGAATTCTCACCTTTAGCCACTCAATCCACCTACTGCTCTCTACTCCTGGACTTCCCAGTGACCTCTGTTGTGTGTGTGATGACTGAGGCATATATTGAGGAATAAATAATAGATTCATAGCTCAATAAACATGACATAAATATCTATTATATGTCAGGCACAACAGTTGGGCACTTTTTTCAGACACACAATGGGAGAGAAAAACATAATGTAGCTTGATTTATGTAAACATGCTGCTAAATTTAAAAAAAAATGGCAGCCAATGGATGTATAGAGAGACCCACAAACTATTTTATAACTTCATGGCTTTGAAAAAATTCCAGTAATGAGAACTATTATAGTGAAGATCAGTGGACACAAATTGCACCCTAAATAGATTGAACACCTTCAATACCACTTGAATGCAAATACGGTGATGAAATTGAAGCAATATATAGAGTTGGGTAAAATGTACACTTTAATTAGAGCCTGGAAAGAATAACTTCTTAGTGTAAGCTTTTATTGTTTGCATAATGCATGTGTGATAGTAGCTGATTAAATGATAATGAAGCTACAGTTGATGGATTAGAAACCTTTTCCAAACTGTATCACAGGCTTTATTATTTGTTTATCATATTAAAAGAACATATTGTTCTGAAATAATCTATGATATCAAAATATTCTTAAATTAAGTGTATCACAAATTAAAAAAATCAACGAAGTGAGACTTGTCAAGATACTACAAGACATATTCTTGATAACAAATGGGTGCTTTCTCCTGTGTAAGCTATTGAGTAGAAGCTAAAAACAGTGACTAAGATGTTTCTTTCCATCATGTACGTCTAGAAATAATCCCCCAAGTATTGGAGTGGTTTCCGCTGAATCAGGCAGCCAGAACTTAAGCTCCTCTTCGACTGGTTTTAGGGCTATGCACACCTTATTTCCACAACACAAAATTGGCTCACAGTCATAAAGAATCCTCTGGCAGGACCACACCTAGTGTGTCCCTGAGAAATTGCTAGAGAAACATGAAAAACTAGCATTAAAAACACACATAGGTGATGGCCTCTGGTCACTGGCATTTCACACATGTGTGAGCTAGGAGGTGGCTTTGAGAGAACTTGTCAGTTTCCCTTTCCATATGCCAAAAAATTCTCTGGAAGCAAGAAGTCACTGAAGTTCCTCTTTATGTCTCGGAAGGACTATCTCCTTTTTGTTTTCAGTACAGGTTTGAGCTCCCCAGTAAGGTCCCTCCCTATCGTCTCCCTCGAATCAGTCCAACACACTAGTTGCTCCCTCTCACTCCACCTCTGACAGACTGAAGAACTTCCACTGAGGACCAGCCTTCCTGACCACCCAAGTCGTTGAATCCAATTAAATCTGTCTCCATGGCAGGATCATTTAATAGCTTGTTAATTTTTTTTTAAAGATCCCTTGCTTAAAAAAGCGACAACCAAAAAAACCACACTAGTAGAAGGGAAGAGGGGAGAGGGGTGGGAGA
Organism: Uropsilus gracilis; assembly: GCA_004024945.1. NCBI lineage: Eukaryota > Metazoa > Chordata > Mammalia > Eulipotyphla > Talpidae > Uropsilus > Uropsilus gracilis. Next base: position 72,395 of record PVHY01000715.1, on the reverse strand, counting down.
GCTGGGTGAAGGCATATGGACAAGGATGGAGGACTATGGCATTTGGTGGTGGGTGCCTTGTGGTAACATACAACTGAAGGTTGTGATTCTATACCCCTAGATCATATACAGTGCTGTAAACCAAAGTTGCCTCAATAAAAACAAGTAAATATAAAACCACATCTTATGTAGATAGAAACAAAAAACTAAAGTGCATCTGAAAGTTTTTCTTAGGCCAATGGTTGATTCCCTTTGCTACACTATGTCAGTTAAAATTATTGACAAATGTTATAGGGATAAATAAAGCCAAAGTAAGAGCTAAATTTAGAAAACTGACTAGAGAACTGAGGCTACCAGAGTAGGGAGGGTAGAGGGGAGGTCAAAGTGGGGTGCAAGGACAGTGGACTGTAGTCAGGGATTCTCAGGGATGTGTTGGTAGGTTATATGTGGTATCAGCGCCTGAAGGGATGACCTTGTACCTCTACATCACAAGGATGTAAACCAGCATTACTTCAGGAACAAAAAAGAAAAAAAATATTGTGGGATTTGTCCTAGTAAAGATTAGAAAGAGACTATGAGTCATTTATTTGCAGCTCCACATAGAGATTATTAAGTCAAGGGTATGTTTAACCCACTGTTTCTATATTTTGTATAGCTTGTCGATAATTCCTGGCTGCCAAGTACGTCATTACTTCTTTAAACTGTGTAGCTTCCTGGAAACATTGCTTTTAATTGATGCATTTGCATTCCAGACAAGGCTGGGTTTGGCAATAACTTCACCACCGTAGACAACAAATCGACAGCCCAAAATGTGGAAGGCATTATCGTCAGCGCCATGTTTAAATCCCTCATCACTCGCTGTGCTTCAACCACACACGAATTGCACAGTCCAGAGAACCTGGTGAGAAATTTAACTCTTCTTTCCACAGGTTTTTCTCAGTCTGTGCTGAGAAAAGTTGCCATGCTGTGGCCTGGAGAAAAAGGTTGAAAACTAAACGCCTGTACTTTTAAGTTAAAATATTTATTTTCCCAATGTCACCAGGAATTCACAGCGGAGTCTCAGCAACACTTCTAGTTACTCCTTACCTGCCTGCAAATTGGCTTATCTTCCTCTTCCACCTGAGAGACTTTGTGGTGTCTGGTGAAATAGCCTTAAGGTACTTTGAGCTCTTTAGAGAAAAGGTGTTAGAGAATGACATGTTGGATTGTGAATTATTAAAGACTGTTAGATCAGTACTATTTTGTGGAACCACTCTTACTTTAAAAATTAATGCAAGCATTCTGCTGAAGTAGGTTTTGCTTTCTTTTATTGAGCACTGTAATTTTTTAGCTATTCTTCATAAAAGACTGTGTTAATTAAACCACTGAAGCCACAAATAAAGAGATCAGGCTATAAAAGGTTAGTACTTAATTGCTACCAAGATGATTGTGGTTAGGTAGACGAAGGCTGATGAAATCTGACATGAATGGATGGATTCAGGTCTCTTCAGACTAAAAGAAGCATTTCTATTACCAATCTTTTAGCTATTACAACTCCTATGCACAAATCACTATGTTTATACTTATGGACACTGTCTGCTAATTGCCCTAAATCAAGGACATCATTTTAAGCTATTTTAAACCATTGAAAGTATTCATTTAATTTGAGATAAATAAAGCAAAACCCCAAACCAAAGGGAGTCTAATTTTTCTGACTATCAAAGCCATCCCAGCAAGTTTCTCAGAACCGGAAAACAATTGAAGCATTCAACCTGACCCAGGCAAGAAGTAACTTGAAAACTCGATTCAAATATTTGTGAGTATTTATATAGCTTAACCCACAAAGTCATGTAGAGAAGAGATAAGTTAATTGTCTTTAAGTCATTTTAAGTTTAAGACAGAACTACAATTCTACCAGAATGGCTACACGTGACACTTCGTAGATTCTTGCTTTACACTTTCCATGATGCAAAGAATCCCAGGTCCCAGGCAGCTCCTTCAACCTGGGGAGACACCCAGAGTCCCAATAATCAGCCCTGACCTGCTATCTCACAAGGTCCCTAGCTGTTCTTGAGATGGGATGCTCTGGGCAACGTGGCACTCTTGTGCCCTAAGGGGTTGTCCCTTCCATGAAGTGGTGACCAAAGAAAACAGTGAGGATGGGGTCTCATTGCCCACAGGATACAAAGGACACTCTGTGTTTTCCTCAGCGATCTGCCCTTCTGCTATTCTGGAGATCATGGGTATCACTGTCCTGGTTGTCTTAGATTTTGAAACGCAAACTACCAAGCTCAGTGTTTTTATAGGTTTCCCTGGACTGCTTTGCCATGAACCTTTCCTAAAGCATCATTCCTGAAGCAAAGAAAATTGAAATGAGCTTCTTAAAAGAGGAAAGGAAAGGGGGTGGGGGGTGCAAAGTCTTTCTGTATATATATATATTTCAGATTCATTCAGCAACACGTTGGTTTTAACAGCTTTGCTGGATCTTAAGTTCATAGTTCATGTATTTCTATGAACTGTAACATAATATCATGTGTTAAGTCTGTGCAGCCAAAAGGTATTATTCCTATGTATCAGATTCTAGAAGAGACATCCGTGCATGTTTTATCATAATGCCTAAGATTTGGAGAAACTAAGTTAGGTCTGAAACCTCTGATCTAAAGAAAATAATGATTGTCTTTTATTTTTATTTATTTTTTTTAGCAGACATCTCTTCAGCAGTCCCAATTATGGGAGAACATTTAAGTTTGGATACCTAGTGGTTAAAAACTTAAAATGATGTCTTTGTAATTATACAGACAACTTTCTGAATATGAAGCATAATCAGCCCTGGGTTTTGTTGTTGTTTTATTTGTTTGTTTTTGGTGCTGTGGAGAGCAGGCAGTTTATGGAAATATTCCTGTAGAGACAATGGAGAACTGTATACAAACCACAAGTTTTACCTAAGCAAACCTTCTTCTTTTCAGGTTTCCGATGCTGATCTAAGCCCAAGGAATAAACTTCCTTTGCTCTTCATGTGCAAACATTAATCACACAACTATTTCTCTTTCTCCAAAACTTTGTTCTCACCTCCAAATAGGGGCTGTATTGTGATATCCGTCAACTGGTTCAGTTTATTAAAGAAGCTCATGGAAATGTCTTCAGGAGAGTGGCCCTCAGTGCTTTGCTCGACAGTGCTGAGAAGTTGGCACCTGGGAAAAAGGTGGAAGAAAATGAACCAAACTCTAATAAGCCTGCAGGCAGTAAAAGGTTGGAAGCGTGAGCTATCTAAATATTAGCATTAGCCTTACATCCACAGAATGCAGAATGTTCTGTTCACATTGTTCAGACATGTCATGTAACCCCAGTTCAGGGATGGCGGAACTCTCTAGTGTTTGTGCAGGCACCAGAGCTGATCTGACTGCAGCTTGAGAAAGGAATGAGTTCTCCCACTAAATAAATCCCATCTCAGCATGAATCAGGCTCAGGTGACCCTAAACTTCCTTACACTTAAGCTTCACTCCATGATTCCTAATTATAGAGCAGAGTGTTATCTGCATCTCAGTCCTTTCTATCCAGAATTTTTATTTTTACCCACAGAGGAAAAGCAGTTACTGCTTCCAATGCAGTCTAGTTCACTAAGTGGTATTTTACACATGGCAAAAGACAGATTGCTGAACAGCACCCTACTAGTAAACTTAAATTTATTTTATGTTTATTAATAAGAAATGCAAATTTAAAAGAATAAAAGAACTTTCTAAATATAATCCTGATGGTCAAGAATGAATCTATTACTAATGATGACCTTTTTAGGTGCTAAGGCAGCTAGGTCTTGATTCAATTGGGAGCTATTTAAATTCCATACAACTCGGCTTTATCGTCACAAAGATCACAAGTCATGTTGCTCATCTAGAACAGAGTTTTGCTTGAGGAAGGTTCGCTGGCAGTTCCCTGGTGTGTTCTGATGGGTGGATGCACTGTCTGTGTAGGTCGGAAGCAGGCATCATGGTGGACAAAGGCCAGGTGTCCGCCGCCCCTGAGGAGTGTCGTAGCTTCATGTCTGGCCGCCCCTCGCAGACTCCAGAGCAGTAAGTAGCATCATCGTTTCTCTCCAGCACAGTGGATCAAGTGCTTCCCACTGGAAGAAAGTCTGTTCTTCAGACTGCTACTTGTTTTGTGTTTTATTTTCTTTGAACTTTTGCTTTGTTTTTGCCCTTTCCTTTCGTTCCCAGCATCCCTAATGTCTGCAAGTACAAATCACAAATAACCAGGCTCAGACTGACAGGAAGTTTCATCAGTGAATTTCCCATTTGCAATCTCTTCCCCACTCGAGCCTTCCATGCACATTGCCTACAGATGATGATGAAAGCTAAGGTGTGACAGAGGGTGGGATGTTGATATTTTCTGGCTTAAAATCACTCATGATTTTTACATGAATAGACTGTCAGTCTATTCAATGAAGATTTTCAGATATGCCCTCTCCTGATATCCATTAGTGTTGTCTGATCAATTTATTGTTATTTTCAAGTCATGAAATTTATTTGGAGCTACACATATCTTTAATAGCAAAGATGCTTTCAAGGAAGAAAAAATAAATGAAAGTACCAAGTCTCCCAACTCTAACGTGAACATTTATATTATATTATTTCCAAGTTTGCAGTGTTGACCCACAATATTTCAGGGTGATTTCATCCTTCTTGTATCAACTTCTTATGCGTTGTTCCATTATTTTCTTGGGGTAACTGCCTGGAAATTGTACTTCTCTAGTATTAGTGTAGATCAAATATGGAACTTTGGAAGGCTCTGTACTAAACTAGTTTCTAGACAGTCAAGTTACTTTATTTCATCACTGGCAGTAGGATAATAGCAGTTACTTTTTCTCGTTTCCCTTTTAATATCAGTTAATTTAATAAATTAAAATAAGGAGCTCATTTCAATTGGTCTTTTTTTGAAATTACTATTCCTAGTGAGATTAATTTCTCAGTACTATTGGCCACTGGTCTTTCTCCTCTGGAAAGTCATAGTCAGAAACTCCTTTGGAAGTTCCCCACTCATCCTCTTGAGCTGGGCTAATTTTTTTTCTTACTTTTAAGATTTATTTAAGTTTCTTTGAGTTAAGAAAGTCATATAATCAAACATTATAAAATATAATTAAATAAACAATTGTGGGATGATGCGTTCCCTGGCTGTGGCTATTGCATTTTATTTACTCATTCATTCACATAATTTTTGTGAGTTTACTTAGTGCCAAGAATCATACCATACAAGGGTGGAAGTAGAAAATAAAATAGGATACTGCACGTGCCTTGGGAAACAAAGAAACCAAAAAAGAAAGTAGTTAAATATTTACTGACTCAGTAAGTGCTTCTACTATTATGACTGGCATTGCAGATGAATCCTGCAATAATATTTAGACTTTTTATTAAGGTTTGACAGCTGAGATATGATGAGTTTTTTTAATTTGCATATATATGTATTTTATATTTATATTACATTATTCCTTTATTGTGTACCCCAGGGCTTTCCCATTTCACTAACACTTGTTAACCATCCTGATCTTTTGTGCTCTTCACCTTCCCCTCTTTCTTCCCCCTCCTCCTCGCTCGCTCCATTGTTCAGTCCCATTGGTTGTTTTCATTCTTTCTTATTCGTTTGTTTGTTTTTCCCTATATCCATCATATAAGTGAGACCATCCTGTACTTCTCTTTTTCTTTTTGACTTATTTCTGCTAATATGAGTCTTTCTAGTTCCATCCATGTTGCTGAGAATGACATGTGTTTGTCCTCCTTGATTGATGCGTAGTATTCCATAGTATTCCATCGTGTATATGTACCACATTTTTTTTAGCCACTCGTCTGTTTTGGGGCATTTGGTTTGTTTCCAAATCTTGGCAATTATAAACAGAGCTGTAATAAACATGCACGTACAGGTGTCCTTCTGAATTAGTGTTTGCATATCCTCTGGGTAGATTCCTAGTAGTGAGATAGCTGGGTCGAATGGTAAGTCCACTTTCAATTGTTTGAGGGTCCTCCCCACAGTCTTCCATAGTGGCTGGACCAGTTTGCACTCCCACCAGCAGTGTAAGAGAGTTCCTTTCTCTCCACATCCATGCCAACATTTGTTGTTGCCTGTTTTATTTATATGGGCCATTCTTACTGGTGTAATTTGGCATGAGATATGATGGGTTTTGGGAGCTCGGAGTCACCTTGATCTCCCTCCTCCCACACCCACTCTGCAATTCCTGGTTCATCAAAGATCATCCTGCATGACTTGCCTGAACGTAACTGGCAGGCAGTTGAAAATTAAATGGGTTTCACATGTATTGTTCGCCGTTCAGCTCTCCCCTCTGCTTGGTTTCAGCGATGAACAAATGCAAGGAGGGAACCTGGGACGGAAAGATTTCTGGCGCAAAATGTTCAAATCCCAGAGCGCAGCCAGTGACACGAGCAGCCAGTCTGAGCAGGACACGTCGGAGTGCACCACCGCCCACTCCGGGACCGCCTCTGACCGGCGAGCCCGCTCGCGGTCCCGCAGAATATCCCTCCGGAAGAAGCTAAAACTCCCCATAGGTAAAAGTATGTCTCTATTTATTTATGGGTTCTCCTACTGCTTCCCATGTCCTCAAATCCGTTCACAGCCCAAACAGAGCAGTGCATGTAGGCTAGGAAAAGGGAAAGCCTTCAAGTCACAAGGCCCAGGCTGACTTCTTCATTCATCCATTCAGTTCTTCCTATTCATCCTTTGAGGCAGCAGATATTTCTGCAATCTCCTACTAGCTTCTACTGTGTGCAAATGGTTTGCTAAATATCAGGAAATAAATGGTGAGCAAAATTGCACACGACTTTGCTGAACTTCCAATCTAAGAGAGGTTTCAGGTAATCAGATAATCATAACAACCAAATCATGTTACAAACCATGAATTTTATAAGGGAAACATGCATAGTGTTGCGAAAGCATGAACAATAAGATCCAACCTAAATGGAGGGAGGGGAGAAGGCTTTCTGGAAGAAGTGTTATTACAATGTAGAGGATGCTTACAAGAGTTAGGAGAGCGCTCTCGGTGGTAGCAATAAAATGTGAAAAGGTAGTTGGAAGGAAATGGAAAAAGTGGAACAAGGAAAGGGATAATTATATGATCATGGTAGATTGGTAGAGCACAGAGCATTTGTATCTTTCAAGGCAAGTTGACTCTTCATCTTAAAGCTGAACAGGAGGATAATATAAGTTGCTAAACTTTTTCTAAAAGGTCATGCTGTTTTTCATAGGGACTTAACCAGTCTACATTACCACCAGTACCGTCCAAGGGTTCTTTTCAATCCCAGGCTCACCAACATTCGTTGTTTTGTTTGTTTGTTTGTTTGTTTGTTTTAAATATTGGTCATTCTTATGGGTATGTGGTGGTTTTTTATTGTTTTTTATTTCTTCATGAAAAGTGATATCAAACATTTTCCCATGGAAATAGTGTTGAAATTCCTTAAAATACAAAAACTAGCTATACCATAGATAGGTATCTATATCTTATAAAACATTAAAATTAGATATATCCAGCAATTTCACTTGTAGTTGTCTACCAAAGAAAAATGCAGAAACACTAACACAAAGGGATATAGGCAATCTTCTATATGTTGCACAGCTACTAACAATAACCAGGTATGGAAACAACCTAACTTTCTGACAACAGAGGAGTGAATTAAAAAGATGTGTTATATATTCACTATGGAATACTACCCAACTATAAGGAAAATGAACACTTGCCATTTGTGACAATATGAATGGAACTGGAGAGTTATGCTAGGTAAAATAAATCAGAACCAGAAAGACAAAAACCAGATAGTTTCACTCATATAAGATAGAGAAACAAAACAAAGGAACTAGCAAAATTAAGCCTAAATAAACTGTAGAAATATGACATTAGAGTTGCAGTTACTAGAGGGGATAGAAGGGGATAGAGGATATACTAGAGGGGATAGAAGGGGATAGAGTGACAATAACGAGGAAAGAAGGTGTCATGGTTGAAGCTAGAATGGTCTAGGTGCTTTGTGGTGAGTGTGGTGTGGTAAAATATATCTGAGGAGGTTTAATCCTAAATCATACACGGTGTTGTAAACAGTGTTAGCTCAATTAAAAAAAATTTAAATAAAAATAAATAAATAAAAGAACACAGTGTGGAAAACATATTGGAGGAAACATCAGTGTATGAAGAAAACCAGATAGAAAGTTCCTAGCAATATGGATATAAGTGATAGAAGCTTGAACTGGTTGGTGATCATGTAGACAGAAAGAAGTGGATCTGAGAAATATTTAGTTGGTAAAGTCAACAGAACTTACTGGGACATATGAAAGTTGTCAAGAGAACTGAATGGATTATGGTTTTATTCCCAAAGAGGCTTGGGTTCTGTTGGTTCTGTTCTTACTCACACATGTAATTTTACAGTCTGAACATTTTGACTCACAGGATATATATTGAAAGCAATTTGTTTTCACCTCTATTTACATCAAGCCAAGTAACTTTCATGCTTGTTGGGGACATGCTGACATTTCTGTTTAATCCATCAGGAGAAAATGCTATAATGGCCTAATTTTTAAAAAATTATTAAATAGGAAACTGGCTGAAACGATCCTCCCTCTCTGGCCTGGCAGATGGTGTGGAGGACCTCCTGGACATCAGCTCTGTGGACCGCCTGTCTTTCATCAGGCAGAGCTCCAAGGTAAACAGGACGTTACTTACGTAAGAAAATGTCGGAGTCACTGATAGAAAAGTAGTAGCGCTGAGAAATGCTAAACACCTGGAGAGACCAAAAGGGGAAGGGTAGAAGAAACTTCAAGTTGAACACATGTAGGAAGCTTAAATGAACAATGGAAACTGAGAAGTCATAGCTGTAGGTATGATAGAAAGAAAAAATGTAACAAATTTTTATATGAAATTGTCATACAGGTATAGCAATGTGACAGCTTTTATTTTCCAGTTGTTTGAAGCTTTTAAGACATATATGAAATTCTTTACAACTCCAGCTCCGATCCAAGGATCAGCAATTCTAAAATAATTCCTTTTATGCATGGGCACACTCAGGCACACACACGCGCACACACACACACACACACACACACACTATTTATCCTTCTTCAACTGCTTTTCATATCATTTGAATCATTCTGCTAAAAAGTGTTAGCTCAGAATGACTTCTGGATAGTACTTCTTTGTAATATTTAAACATTAAATACTGTAGTAGCTAACAATTTAGGAAATATGATTCTCAGTGAAGTTCATTTCCTGTGAGAGTCCTCCTTGTGGATGATTTATATTCTGACCACTATTTTTATCATAAAATTTAAATTTGTAAGCTATTTACTATTAAAATTTAAATTGCTATTAAAATTTAAATTTGTAAGCTATTTACTTACTTTTCTTTCTTCTTTAAACCTCCATAAAACTAGTTTTATTCTGTTTTAAAAGTAATGCTTTGCAATTGTAAAAAAGATTATAGTATTATAAAATATTTAGAAGATATAATTTCTCCTTCACATTCTTTTTACTGAAAATTCAAGAAGCTGCTTGAATTTGTGAGCTCCATAGCTACTGCACTTTGCTGGAAACTTTGAATGTTGTATGCGAAGGGCAAGTTCAAGTCTACTTCTTAGGAAAAAAAGATGTTACTTGTACTTTAACTATAGCGCACTTTGTATGTTAATATAAAGATTTGAAATCTTCTATTTGATTGTCTTTCATTTTGGTTTGATTCTCAATTGTGGTAGTATTACTAAAGGGTGACTATAGCTTGTTCTTCATTAATTTTAATTTGAACTGGAACAGAGCTAAATTTTTTAAAATATTTAATTGTTCACTAAGTTATATTCATAGTGTCTGAATAGTTCACTTTCAATCTATGACCAAAATCCTCCTTCAAATAATTGCTATATGTAAGGTCTTTTTTCAGCATATGGGAACACACTGTAATGATTTACTCACCAGATGTGGTTATTAGAAGAACTAAAATAACCTTCATATATTAAATGACTTATATTTCAAGGTAAAGGTTAACATAAACACATAGAATTGCCTTTTAATTAATTTATATGCCTACTTTCCTTCTTTTTTTTTTCAGGTTAAATTCACCAGTGCTGTGAAGCTTTCTGAAGGGGGCCCAGGGAGTGGAATGGAAAATGGAAGAGATGAAGAGGAGAGTTTCTTCAAGCGTCTTGGTAAATGTCATTCAGCCTGAGATTATATCCAAATTTCATCACAAGTAACAAAAGTGTGATGACATAAAATGGTCCATTTTCTATTTCATCGATTTATTATTTGTTTCTTTCCCATCTATGAGTTCTACTGCTATTTATGTATTTTTCTTTTTGTAATCAGTTTAGTCTAACAGACAATTATGGAAGTCCTACTAAGTTCCTCTTTCCTTAGTAGGCACTGGGTTTATAAAAAAGAAAAAACCACCTCTTCTACGGCTGTTATTGTCTATTAAAAATCAGAGTTCTCAAGAACCTTCAAACATCCTTTCTCATCCACCCACTCACCTACTTAGGAATTCTGCACATTAAATCCTTGACAGGTGGCCAGCCACCTTCTGAACACTTCCACTGAGGGGGAGTTCATTACTTTACAAAGCAATCTGTTCCAGGACTAGACAGCTTTAATTGTTAGAAAGTCTTTCTTTATATTCTGAAAATACACTTACTCTGAGTTTTGACTCACAAGTCCGAGTTATGGTATCCGTAACCACAAACCACACAAGTGTGTGCCTGCACACACACACGCACACACACACACATAATGTTAGTTTTACCTATTTTCCATTTTATTTTTGATTTATTTTTATCAATTAAATTGCATTAATTAAATTTTATTAATTAAATTATTAATTTAATTGAATTGTTTAGCATAATTCATATTGCCCATGAACCATCACCATAGTCTCTTGTGTTCATCCTTCCCGTCTTCTGCTCTCCCTTCCTTCCCCTCCTTTGCTGTATGCTTCATATGCTTCAGTTAGCCAGCTGATCATAGAACTATTGCAAGTTTTAGTTATTTCCTTTGATCTCTCCTTTGCTGGTTAAGCATCATTGACTCTTTTTTTTCTTTACATGGAAAAGTATAAATTCATCAGTATCTTGATTCCATTTTGCCCTCTATTCTATTTAGAGGATGTACTTTACAAAAATGTGGGGTTTCACAAAGAATGCAATATACCACATTTGACTTTAATCGGTGGAGGAAATTGTGTAACTGTTAAGCTCTAGGGATATAGCAAATGTATGAATACAATCTAAAATTGCCTTATCTATTTTCATATCACATGGTTCATTTGTATGGAATTTTGTATAACTTTTGCCAGCTCTCCTCCATGTGGATGAACGTAATGCTATACTTTGACATGCTCATTAGTAATTCTTTGTCTCGGAATAAATAAAATGTATAATTTTATTAATTTTGAGGGGTTTTTAAATCACTTGGCCACAAAGAACTTGTGAACCTTTTCTTCTTTTCAATTGTGCTGTAAGTAATTACATATACAGATATACATATGAAAATGCGACTCCTAGGATTTCTCTAGTTCATTGACCAATTAACAATTTATAGCTACAGCTTTTCAGCCACTTAATTTACTAGCCATAGCACTTTCCCAACTCATTACAAAAATAACATTCATTTTAGACGTTAGACCAAATAATAACTCACCAGTGTGTTTGTAAGTCTAACAAAAAGAGAAATGTAACTTTTTTCTATATGGTGTGTTCTTCCTGAAACTATAGGGGTTCCTCTAATTCTTTCTCTTATCTAGAATTCAATAGCATATATATTGTTATCTATTACTCATATCAATGCAATGGAAGTTTTCCATTATAAGCAACATTTACCAACAGGATGATTCTTATGTACTGGGCTCATAGATTTCTATTGCTCTTCCTACATGTAATAAAGATGTATCATTCCATAAAGCGAAAGGTATACACTCTTGCTGGAAATTATTGTTTTGATCCTTTCTCTCTTTAATATTTTATTACACTTCTTAACCACACTATTGCTGAGATTCTATCCAAATGGAGCTTTTTTAGTAATAGTGAATGCATTTCTTTTAAAATTAGTCATCTTATCAAATAAATATTGAAGAATAATGAAACATTTGCCACTATTCTTCTTTTAATAATGGTACCTGTTATTAATAAGTTGGCTAAATAAGAATAGTATATTAATAACCCATCTTTTCTTATTAACTCGCCTTCAAATTTAAGGTCATTATACTTTATGTTTTTTAAATATCCATTATAGTAACAAACAGCTTCATTGAATCCTCTTATTATGTGGGATCAAGCTAAATTTAAAGCTTAATGAATGAAAGTTATTATTTTAAGTGAGAGTTCCTCTGATATATGCAATTACAAAAGGCCTGTATAAAAATGGTTAATGAAATGACACATAGGTAAAATAACAGATAGTTTTGGCAATGCCTAGTGAGTCAATAGTATAGCATTTTGAAAGGCTGCTGTTTGGAAACAGGTTGTCAAGGAAATGTTCCTCATCTGTAGTTTTTGCTCTACCTTCTTTTTGCCATTTGAGATTCTGTCTTCTGAATTTTTTCAATCATCAGATCGTTCTTGTGCTATTTCATTTTACAAGTCATACAAAATATGCTGCACTAACTGAAAATAAAATGTGAAGATGTTGAATGTAGAATTTTAGAACGTGGAATATTTGTATTTGAAAAGGAACCATGCCTTGATAGAATAAAATATGGGATGTTTTGATAATGATATTTTAACTATATTCTGAGCCATTTTATAATAGTGAAAGTGTTCAAACAAAGAGTAAAGAAATGATCCGATGGGTCCAGGTATTTATCACCCACTTGCAATAATACTAAAACCTTTTCCATATTTGTTCCATATATCATATCTTTTCACATCTACATACTTCAGTGTGTTCTGAGCCATTATCAAAGTTGTAAGCTAGTTATTTTTATGTCATTCTGTTATTTATGTAGCTATTATTGATGCGATACATTTTTATCCTGTGGTAGTTAAGTCCAAAGAAATTTTTTCCCTTAGCTTCAACTGGTCAAAGAAAGTGACCCCTAACAAGACAGGCAGCCACCTTTTTCTACGATGATAACTGATATTCTTGGATAACTGATATTCTTGGGACATACTCTCATAGGATAGTTAGGCAGATGATTATGAATACACTCTTTTGTTTACAGTATAAATTATTAAAAGGATAGTTCCAACTGTATATTTAATTTTTTAATCACAAAGTTGTAAACATTAGTATTCACATATGGGGACAAATTCACAATGTGAATGGGAACACACTTGTTTAAAGGGCATCTCTGTTGACAGAAAAGTCTATGAGAGCCATTTTTGTGCTGAGTGTAAGTGGGAAGATGGGGTGGTGGGTGGGAGGGATGAAGGTATTCTTCACAGTAGAGGACAGAAAGCTTTTTTAGATATCAAATCTTTGACTTTTTAGTGAGAAAGAGAAGTTGATAAAATCACGGATAAATTTTAAAAAATCACAGATAAATAGTGTTAGCACAAATCAAGTCAGGTTCTCCATCAATAAATCTCATCCTGGGAGCATATTCTCAGGTGCTAAGGGTAAATTTCAGAATCATGTTAAAGGGTGTGGGGCTCGTTTTTAAAGCAACATGCAATATTATCTAAGTTTATGTAAGAAAAATAAAAAATACATACATAGTGGAAATTATAAAGAAGTCATGAAATAATTGGGATCAAAATGACCAACATTACTTTATATACTTTGTTCTGACTGATGATCCTTAGACTTTCTGTATCAAAATCACATGGAATGTTTGCTAAAAATGTATATAATCCACTTTACCTCCCAGACCTATAGAATTAAAAATCTCTGATAACAGGGCTTGACATAGCTTTAGTCTGATTATCATTTGTAGTCAAACTAACTTTGGAAAAATGAAGAGGTAAGAATCAGTGATTTCCAAACCGCTGGCCCAGTGCCAAATCAAACTGGCTATATCAGTACCACCTCTGAGGCTATACAACCACAGTTTCTTACACTTCACCACAGTTTCTTATACTACACCACAGATTCTGACTCTGAGGGTCTGAATAAAATTCAGTAGCTTCCCATGTAGTCCTCAAGCACAGCTAGGTTTGGAAATACTAGAACTAGATAACCCATCTTTAAAATCTTTCACAACTCCAGAACTCAGTGATTCTTTGTATTGTAACTGAGGTGTAAGGATAGTTCCTTGATATCAATTTATGTAACACCTGAAATTATACCATGATTGCATAATCTATAGAAACAGAAGTTACTTGTTGCTTCTAGGAAGAGTCACTTTAAATGTACCAACAGCAAGACCTGGCAGCAAAATGATCTGACCTTTTATTTACATGTATACACTATGGGTTCAAAGTGTGTCTACATCAACATTAGGGCAGAGATGGGGAGATGGAGTTGAAGAGAAAGTGCACAAACCAAAGTTACAGAAAATGCATTGTTATAACTTGCAAGTTTTGTTAAAAATCTACAATGCACTGTACTCCCTCCTTCATGACTCTGCTACCAAAATGCCCCTACAGGTTGCCACAGTTTCGATGACCATCTGTCTTCCAACCAAGATGGTGGAAAAAGCAAAAATGTGGTGAATCTTGGAGCAATCCGACAAGGCATGAAACGTTTTCAATTCCTGTTAAACTGCTGTGAACCAGGAACAATTCCTGATGCATCCATACTGGCAGCTGCACTGGATCTTGTGAGTTTGCCCTTCCTGTTCTCTGTACCAATCAATACTGCTAATACGGGAAAGCATGAACCCCTGATCCTAACTTTAACAGTGAGTGGGTCGTGGTTTGTTTTGTTTCTCAGCATTAGTGGCAAAAGGAGAAATAAAAGCAATGAAGTGAAAGGAGAAAAGAAATGGGAATGTATCTTAATAAATATGCTCTGGGAAGTAAAATATGTAGTACCATGACTTTAAGTGTGAGTGTTCTGGAATCAGACTGTCTGGATTAAAATAGGTCTGATGTTTGCCAACTAAGCTTCTAAAAAATGAGAGTAAAAATAATATTATGCCCCCTAGGGTTAGGGTAAGGGGTAAAAGAGATATATATGAATGAAAAGTCCTCAGTTCAGGGCCCAAAGTAGAATAGCTACTCATTTAGGTAGACAGTTTTTATGATTGCAATGTTATCAGTCTTTTTCTGTCATGTATTTGTCCTTCATACTTTCTGAATCTTGCATTATCAATCAATTGAAGGAAAAATAAAAAGCAAGGATCAGTTGAATTGAATGCACAGAAGCAGTATGAACAGGACATGAAATGATACATACATGTAAGGAATTAAAGAGTAAAAAATGCATTTTTTAAGGAAGTGGATTTTATTGGATGAACGAGGCCCAGTTGTGAGTTTTCGACTTAGCTTATCAATTTCCTGTTTTTATCTTTTAGTTTAATAGATTTGTCATATGCTATGTAAATATGAGGTACATAATACCAGTTAAATGTCAGGAAATAGAAATCTTTTGTTCTCACTTTTAAAACAGAAAAGCAAAAATAGTTATTTGTTATAATAAAATTTAATACAGTCCATGAATGATTGTTTTTGTAGGGATTACATACTCTATTAAGTGACTGCTGGCCCCTTTTAACCTTGGAGAAGAACCCAAACTTTGTCATGTAAATCACAAAATTTTTCTGTGACCTTGGCAAATCTTGCTGTCAGGATATTTAGTGACCAGAGTTTAAACCTGCAATGTAAATACCACGATAATGACTCAAAATGATGATTTATCTTAATGTAAGATTTTCCAGTTAGTTTTTCATTCTTGAATCTGTGCAATGGTCTTTGTAATTTCCTTAAATTCCAAGTGTTTAATTTATATTGATATGTGTTACATTGACTGTAAAGTCCAGAGAGTCACAGGAATTCGGGAGAGCTAAGACTGGCGGTAATTATACAATCAAAGAATAATGAGATACCTGTCTAAAGAGAGTTTGACAAGGCAGGGTATCAACCCATGTTTTCTAATGGGGAGACTAATAACTGGCCTGTCACTCCTTTCAGTCTCTTCTTGATCAAGTCATGATCTATTCCTAAGTAAATGCTCATTAAAATATCCAAATTCCTATTTTATTGCTATCAGGGTTGCAGTGGTTGAAAAAAATGGATAGAGTGTAAACATCCTGGCATGATGTCAGCAATGGCAGAAGTCACAGAAGCTGATTAGGAAACAGAAGGATGTTGAGGAGATAATGATAGTAAGAGAGAAATCATGGCAAGAGGGAAAGTCCTCAGCTTCACCCTAAGGACACTGGGCCCCCTCATCTGTGGTTTCCATTACCCAGAGTCTGTTGTGGTTCAGAGATATTGCTACAATAAGATATTTTGAAGGAGAAATAAAGAGACCACACTTGCATAACTTTTTCTGCTACACTCTATTTTCCATTTTATTATTTGTTATGGTTGTTAACTTCTAAGTTAAGTTTTATCATATATTGGTGTAGAAAAAGGCATTGGAATTTGTATGATCTCTGGATTCAAGCATGTAATGGGGATCTTGGAACATAATGGCTAAGTTACTCTTCTCAATAATTTTGAACCAGATATAGTCATGGATGAGGGGAAAATTTATACATATCAAATGATAGAGTGATGAAATTTAAAAATATGGAGTCAGGGTAGCTTACAAAATACCATATAACAATTAATTCAACTCTGTAGGGGAAGAGGACTATGGGACACCCATGTTCTAGCTGTGAGAGCATCACCTGTGTTGTAACTATCCTTACGAAATGCAGCTATGAAGTCTACAGAGAGTCAAACGGAAACCTAGACCTGCCTCCAGTCACCCTGTTTTCTACTCCATTATGTTTAGACTCATTAAAACAGTGTGAGGGATCATTACAGGAATCCATTTTCAAACATGCAAAACTAATAACTTCTGTATTTTATGCCTCATGGTTTAAATGTAATTAACAACAACAAAAGATGGAAACCAGTTGAACACTTACTGATGATATGAGAACTTAAGGGATAATTGTTTCCCACAGTGTTTAGGATTTATAGAAGATATATGGACATAGGAGAAACATGAAGTTTATCACAAACGGAGGAATGCATTTGATTTGGAAAATGAACAAAGTAATGCTGGTTTCTAAATGGAGATTATTTTTAAAAGAATATAAATGAATACTTTGATAATCATGTTTTTGAGGTGTTGGGATCTCATTTCTTATCATGAAATGCTTTTATACTGAATGATTTCCAGCTTAGTGTTTAAAGGATGTGATGCACAGGTTTCCAGATTGATGTCCACTCTTCCATATTGTAGCTTGCCTACTATTGTTAGATTCATACTCAATCCCATAAAAAACTTATTTTTTTTTTTTTACTTCCCTCTTAGAGTACAGCCAGATAGTTATCAGGTCACCAAATTCTCCTTTCTTTCTTTACTATGAATTTACTCTGAGCATCCTTGACCTTTTCTATATTGTAAATCTCATGGGAAGAAATAAAATAAGGGGGGTTGATTCTTATAAGCAGTGTCTTTTAAGTCTCAGGGTGAAAAGGCATTTTCTGATCATTGTAAACATCCAGCAATGAAGCAGCTGCATTCAGAGGCCCAAGTCAGTCTAGGTCTGATTGGAGCCAAGTGATCTCCATTATCAGACAAAGAAAGATAAGCAAGGTAGATTTGACTGGTTGAATAAAAGAGATGGGTGGTGGTGGCGGTGATGGTGGTGGTGCTGGTGGTGCTGGTGGTGCTGGTGCTGGTATGGTAGAGGTTGACAACAGCAATGTTTTCATTACACTTGACAGTTTATAAAGTATCATCACATTCATTATTTTATTTGTTGATATGAGAGGAAAAGATCGAGCCAGGAAATGGATTCCAAATAAGTGCATTTAGATTCAGTTTATCAGCCATGGAAAAATGAAGGAACTGAAGTAGTTAATAAATGCTGGCGAGTGAACCAAGAGTCAGGGCAATGAGTTACAAGTCCTATGTGCATGAAGTAGCATTGTGTTTACCCACCTCTGTATAGCTACAACAACTACCGCTGTTCATAGCCATGATCTGGGCCCGGAATTTCTCAGCTTTCACAAATATCTTCTGCTAAATGTATCGTTATGTTTTCTTTCCTCTATATTTGATTTCACTTAATATCTGATTCTATCTGCTTTCCAGTATTAAAAATGCTTCTCTATCCAAATATTTTCCAGTGCATTTGTGCTTTTAGTCATACGTATGTGTGAAAATCAGATATTATACAAATATGAAAATAGAAATATGCAGATGTAGAGGTAGACATAGATTATACTGATGATAGGTTGTTGACAGGTAGCTAGATAGTGATGTGAGATGAGATGAAGACAAAGTATGGCTACAGATATGGATACAAATAGATATATAGGTAGAAATATAAAGTTATAGATTCTTCTATTAAATCAGATAAGATTTGGGGGAAAGGAAAAATGTGTATGCTTAGTTTATCACTACACTGCAGTATAGTATTTTTTCCATTTCTCCTTTATTGCCTAGTGTTCTTGAATGTTGCATTTAGTTATTACCCCCCCACCTTTTCTCCCTGCATTTATTTTTTAGCTGCTGCTTAAATGCAGTTTTAGCCTTATGGTTTATGTTTAATTTTAGGACAGTTGTCATTCTTTTGTTGTCTTATAATATTTAAATGTGATTATCATCAAGTTTGAAATTTTCTTCAGAATTAAAAATATTAAGTTTCAAAGTTCAAAGACGATAATCTGAAGGATTTTGCTTGTTTTAAACAACTGTCTTGCCTTTATTGCTATGAGTGCAAAGGGATAATTGGTTCAATTTTAAGTCCAGCACAGCTCTTCCTTACAATCTTTCTCACTAGTATAAATTTAATAGATGCAACTGTAAAGATTTTTTAAAAAGGCATGTGTAAGAAAAGAGCTCATTTCATCCTCACATGTACATAACTACAAGCACCAAATTAGGAAGAAAAATTGAGTCCTTCAGAGAGCACTTCAAATTTTCAGTTGATATATTCTGCCCTGTTTTATCCAGTTGAATATGTAACATACATAGTAATTCCTAATTTATTAGTAATACATTGGCTTGAATAATACTAATGATAATATCAATTTGTTTAGGAACAATTCCATAAATACAAGAAAGACAATGGGATTTCAGAATTCTTAGCCTGTGTATGAGGGAAAGCCTAAGTTGGGGGAAATTATTTAGCCGCATAAATACATAATTCATGGTTAAATATACAATTTTATGCAAACTACGACACTTTTGAGAGTGATAGGGGTGCTGTCACTCTTTATGCCAGGAAAACAACAGCAGTTGGAACTCTCCTGAGGAATATGGGACATCTGTCACACATCGGTTTATCACACTTTGAGGTTCATTGCACCAAAACTGATTCACACTGAGACTCAATATCACAAGACTATCTGATGATCAGTGCAAATCAGTTCTTTTAGGAAATGGGGTTTATGTCTGAGAGGAGCTATTAAAGCAAAATAATGTTTCCTTGTGAATCATAAGAAAAGGTGAAATTATTAGGAAGTCATCAAATTATCCCCTAATTCTAAAAGTCCAAAATTATTGAATATTTTTGAAGATTCTAATTATGAGCCATGACCTAGGAGCAATGTATATCATAAAATGTAGATTTTTAAGAAAATATTTCAATGTCACGTAGCCACCTCACACTTTAAAAGAACAGAACATTTCCACTTCAAATTCCCACATTCCCAGTGACTTAACCCTGCTCAGCATACACACTGTTTCCTGACTTGGGGTCATCTTTCTTGTGCTTTTTTAAAAAATTGACTATAGTCTATATATTTACATCATTGCACACCCACCGCCATGTCACCCATGAACCATCATCTTGATTTCTTGCGCTCATTTTTATTATCCCATATGATTTTTCTAAAGAATGTATGGTTTTGCTTTGCTGTGTTTTACCTACTTTTGAATTTCACTTAAGTGAAAACAATTATCCTTCTCTTGTTCAACATTAAGTTTAAATTCATTCTTGTTAATCTATTTAGCATGAGTAGGTTTCATGTCAAGGAGGGGTAGTATTTGTTTATTTTGACATCCCACCATAATATATCTATTCTTTTCAATGGATTTCCCCGTGCCCAAATTTTCAGTATTTTGAATAATGCTTCAATGAATACACTTCATATGGGCCCTGATTTGCACTAGGTTAGTAAATATACCTAGGAATGGAACTGGATGATGATTTTACCTTATTATTCCAAAGCATATTTTAAAGTCATTAACATAACACATTATATTGCACATAATATTGCACATTTACATTGCACATATATAGTCACTAACGTAATAAAAGCACATGTTGTTCTGTATTCTTACTAACATTCTTATTGTTCAACATGTTTTTTGCCTGTTTGGGATACTTTGTTGATTTTTAGGAAATGATTTTTAAATTCACCCAAAGATTAGCATATTATTTGTTCACCATTTCTGCTCCCGTCTCATCTTCTAAAGGAAATCATCTGAAGGGCTTTTTTTTTTTTTTTTACTGATTATCAATTAAAGTTATCCTTCAAGCTACAGGTTAGAAAGATGTTTTTCTTTTGGTCTCATTTTTGAAAGATACTTTTCTTGGAATTATAACAAACAGCTTCTTTTAAAGGTATTAACCCTTTCTTTTCTGTCTTTGCTGGCTTTATGGGTAATCAGTTACTCCTCATCTCACCCTTAGTTGTTTTTAGGATCTCTTAATGGTGATATTTGCTGTTTTACTAGAATATTTCTAAGCTTATTTTTCCTATGTGAGGTTCATTATGTCCCTGGATCATGCAACTGTCATATTACATCTGTTCTGGAAAATTCCCAATTACTGTGTCTTCAAACAGTGCATCTTTTACATCGCCTTTTCCATTTCCTTCTCGAAACGGAAAAGATATGCGATAGTTCTGTTTTGTGTAAGTGTATATCTTCTTTTCCAGTGTCTAATCATATGGCTCTTAACAAGGGGTAATTTTGCCTACCAGGGAACATTAGGAAATGTCTGGGTGATTTCTTGGTTATCACAACCTGGGAGTTACTGCCCTAAGTCTAGTGTGTAGATACCAAAGATACTGGTAAGCACTGCACAATGCATAGTCCAGCCTCCTCACAAAGAAACATCTGGGCCAAAATGCCAGTGGTGCTGAAGAGGAAGAACCTCATATTATCTGTGTTTCCATCTATCTTCTGGATTTTAAATGTCAAATGCTGCGTTTTATTTATAAAAGTGCTACTCAATTGTTGTTTTTAAATTGCCTTGTCAACTTCATAGTCTAATTTCCTAGTACTACTTTCAATAACCATACAGCCACATAATCTTTAAATGTATTTGATACCCTCTGATTCCAGTAACTGTAGTTGTTGTCAATTTAATTTGTAGTTTGTTGTTTTGCTTGCCCTTCCCATAGTAGTGATAAATTTTCTTATGTGCTTTTAATGTGAACTTACTCCTCAGAACTTTACCTGTGGGAATTCTTTCAGACTTGTGTTACTAGCAGTGTTATTCAATGAACCAGCAATATCAGCATCACTGATGAACATGTTAAAAATATGCAACGGATCAACTGAGTCCAAATCTCAGGTCCTTACAACAGATCCTTGCAACAGATCAACTGAGTCCAGATCTCAGGGTTGGGCAAAAATCTATTTTATCTATATTCCCAAGTGAGTCATGCATGCTCATGTTTAAATGTTTGAGAAGTACACGATTGAAGCATTCCTCTGAAAGGAATTTCCATTTCTCAGGAGCCTGAAAAAATTACCAACCTAAGATCATTTCTAAAAGTATTGGTGGTACAGGGTAAGGGTGGAATGTGTCAACTCAACTCCAAACACATATGAAAATGTAGGATTTTGATTAGGAATTCTTAGATATGTATTTTTGTTCTACCCAATTTCAAGCTTAGTCACATAACCTACATCCATAGGGCTTATCTTTTTCTTATTCATCTACTGCAGAAAATCCCTACCAGGTGTATTGACTTAATGTAGGAATGCATGTCCTGATCTTTAGCTGGTGGAGCCAGGATATTTAACTTGAGATCCATTCAAAACCCATGTTCTCTTTTCTGTCTAGTCAGTAGGAGCCTCAGGGCAAATACTCCACCCTATTCCCTCCCCAGAACTGCACTCCCTTGTAATTTCTACTCTCCAGTGCTCTGTTACTTCATATTAGAAACAAAAACAAAATCAAAATAAAGTACTTTTGAATATTTTCCAGTGTTTTTAGGTATCTACACTGAACAGCAATTCATTTTTCCACATAATTCATTGTAATGTCAGAAACAGCCTTCATTTGGTTTTAAAATATTTACCCAAAATATTATAGTCTGAGTAATTGTTAAAATAACTAGCCTTCCAGACCGTGTATTAAACAATAATGCCTGACTCTAGCCTGACAACTGAATCATTTCCTTTGCCCACAGCTGCTGTAGACATGGACTAAGGGAAAGAAGCAGCTTGTCAGTTACTTGATGATCTCAGAAAATTCAGTTCAGGCTAAATTACAAATACTGACTTATAAGCACATGCCCTCTAGCAAACTAGGTTCCAGTGCACAGTTAGACCCACAGTAACTGCTTATTCCCACTGGTTTTAAATAAATCGGTATCCTGTACCAGCAAAAGCTTTGTATCTTTTTCTGAGGCACTAAAATTATGTAATTTCCCAGAGATCAACATAAAACATTCAGTTTAAAAACAGTTAGTTCCTGTCCAGTGTGGTTATATGAGTTTTCAGAAACAGTCAGGATTTCTTTTCAATAATAAGTAGAGAGATAGCCCTTCAGGGAAAAGAACTTATTACAGTTATATCCTTCAGTTAACCATTGCTTATCGGTAACAATATTTTCTAGGTCCCCAGGTAAAGTAAAGCACAGCTGTCTCAACTTGTATTTCAGTTCCCTGCTTCACTTTCATAAAGGAAACATTCAATATATGTAACAGTCTTACAAAATACAGGGAAAATATGGCAAAGGAAGTCAAGGAACAGTGATTTGAGGACTGAACTTTTCTTGTCGAATTTTAGAGAAATCATGCTGCATCATGACATTCTCATGACATTTTGCAGTTTCAACGAGACAACTCTGTAGCCACTGCAGAAACATCTTATATAAAGTCAAACCAAAGGAAATTTTTAGTAATCGACAATTTTTTACCTTCAAACTTAGAAATGTGATATGTTTCAACCTAATATTTTTTCTTCTCAGTTAAAATTGATTTTTGTCTAGGAATGATGGAATTATGATGTAATGAGCTAGAAGGTGGTCTTTGATATTATGGAACATGAAGAAGTGATATGATAGTTTTTTTAAAAAAGATTTAAATCTGCTTATTTTTCTTTCAGGACCACCAGCAAAATAATCTGTGGTGTCCAATTTTGTTAAATGCTCACTTTTGACTATGCTTGATCATCTGTGGTTCTTTTCAGCCATGCAGCATTCTTCCGATTCATTTTCTCCATTTGTGCTGTTTTCTCTGTGATGTGAACCCATCCCTATTCATTCTATCATGCCTCCATTTTTTGCTGCTGCTTCAGATTGCACTGAACCATATGAGGTAAGCGCCATCTAAAGAGGGAAACTTTACTTTATCTCCAAGAAGCATTCTTTGTCCAAGGTATTTCTTAACCCTGCTCCTAAGATCAGTACCTCTAAACTACACTTTGAAAGGAACTTAGATCAGGAATAAAATTACTAACAAAGGTGCCCACCACTAAAATATCCTGAGTGCTTTTTTACAAAGCTTGGGAGGGTAGTAGTTTTTGCTAAGTATCATCTAACATACAGTACAAGGTTCACATTACGGTCCTTAGCTCAACAACTCCCTCAATTGTCTGGGTGTTTATAGGCATATTACAGTACGGCAGAAACTGGTATCATTCACTGCCATCTTATCTGTAGAATTCCAAAGGCCGCCTTCATCCATGAGCTTGGTGAAGATTATAATTAAAAGGTAATATTTGAGTTACTCTGTTATTTCTTAATGCAGTGACATTTCCAAAATAGCGCAGAACTTGGCAGTTTACATGAATCAGACTCATCAGATAATAACCTTCCCCTAATGTTGTGCTCTATAGTTTATAAGATTTATTTTACTATTGATCTCAATTCCATTTCCAAACTTAGATTGGAATTTTCTAAGTCAGTAACACTATCTGCGCTTTATTATATGATGATTTGAAAGCAGAGAATTGACATTGCTTTTTATTCAAAACACCTTGAACTTCTTAAGTCATTTACACTATTTTTTCTAAAAAAAAAAGTGAACCAATTTACATAGAAAGTAAATTCACATAGAAAGCTCACACAGAACAAGTTGAATTTTTATTCCTCTATTACTAATTTTCTGATATTATTTAGTAGTTAGGGGCAGTAAAAAGATCCTCCACCCCATCCATTTGGGTTGTATCACCCATGTTCAACCTGAAGGAGCCAAGGTTCATAGTAATCTTATTTCAGCAGGTTGTTTGTCCTTTTGTCTTTAAGCTGTGAATTACTTTACACTAGGAATGTGTCGAAATGTGGCAGGCTACAAATAAATTTGCATCACTCACCTTACCCTCCAGACTGGAATTTGTTTTCAGAGGCAGCTGTTCTAGTCTTTCCAGACACCAATTAGCATTCCCGGAGAGGTTTAGTAAAATAAATATGTAATACTGGAAGAATATAGCTATTTAGTCTGTATGCACTGGCATTTACAATATTGTGAGGTTTAGTGCCAGAAAGTCTTTTGACCCTTGAAAATTCAAAATCTTCCTATGCCTCTTACCACTGGACACTAGTGCAATTAATGTTAGATTCTCATCATTAGTACTCTTTCATTCTGCCCTTTCATATAGGTTAACTTTGTATATCATGGCAGTATATATAATATACTCTGTGAAATTAAGTCCCTGCATAAATATATTTCTCATTAGAGTACTTTTAGACTTCATTGTAGTTATAAACAGTGATACAGTGCCTAATGGGCTAACTTAACTTGAATCATCCATCATCTTTGAAATACCATGATATTCTAAACTATGAAGTAATCAACTTGTGCAGGAACAGGGAAGGGATTAAGGTAGGCATTTAGAGGAAGGAACTCTGCTGAATTTTTGAAATGGCAGTTTGCCAGCCAAAATAAAGGTTCTGCAAGTCAAGGAGACAGAAAAAGCATGACATATCAAATTTAAGAGACTGCAACAAATTTGACATAATTAGACCACAAAACCCTTGAGATGGGGATACAATGGGACGTGAACCAAGTGATAAAAGTTAGCTATCTTAATTTGTCTTGAGGTAGCTGGTATTTGTAATAGATATTAAATGGGAAAAAATGGTGTTGTCATATTTTGTGTTTTGGAAAATACCCTCGCATGGGATTAATGTCCTGTTTTTAAATAGTAACTTCTTATATGTACCTAAAAATGTACCTTTTATTAATATATGAGTATATGTTAAGATAATGTAGTTACCAAAAAGGAAGTAGCAAAAACCTGGACATTAGAGAAACCTGGACTGAATCCTATGTTCTCCCCTACCTACTATAAGAAAGTAGGCAAGTTACACCTCATTTTAAAAAATATTAAATAATGAAGATGTTTCTGAACCATGGTGTTGTGAGGATAATTAAAAATTAGAATTCATGAAAGTTACATTTAGAATACTATTGCTTGAAATAATTAAAACTGTTTCAGACTGAAAACCTGTTTCCTAAATACACTATGGTTTTTAGACAACCTTGAATTGATGACAAGTATTGTCATGTATTTTTTAAATTAGTAAATCAAAAAGTATCTATTTCTCTGATCTGTTAACCTTGTGTGTAATTTTATAGTGTTTCCTCTTTATCCCTGTCTTTCAATAATTTCCACTATGTCAAAATTTTTCATGTGGTTATATAATCAGAATATGACCTGCTCTTCATGAAAAAATGGGAGAGAGGAGAGAGACTAAATCAAGAAAATCTAGCATGCACTTAATTTTCTTACTAGCCAAAACGGACTTAAGTAGTTGAACTCTCTTGGGTGTATCATAGAAAACCAATCATATTGGGAAAAAAAATCACACTGTTAGCATCCTTGGTTAAAATAAGAAATGAAAAATTTGTTTGCTTCACATTAAGATTTAAGTTTAACAAAAACGTTGTATTTTAAAGCTTATTGAATGTTACTCTACCCTCACACATACATCCCAGCTGGCTTCTAAATTTGTAAAGATTGAATCATGAAGTTACTTGAGATTCTTCAGAAGGAAAAAAACTAAACACAGAAAGCTACTGAAAATGTCTAACTCTTCAATATCCAACTTGGTCTTAGCAGATTCATTTTCCAGATTTCCCATGCTGACAGTGCCGTGGGAAATGTGGCTAACCCCATGGAAACACAGGCAGACAGAAACGAAGAGTATATTCAGTTCCCTTCGAGGCTGACGCTGTTCATTAAGCCCACATTATTCTTTTCTTAACAACCCTGCTCAGGAAGCACCCGTGGTGGCCAGAGCCGCACTGTTTCTGGAATGTGCCCGTTTTGTTCACCGCTGCAATCGTGGCAACTGGCCAGAGTGGATGAAAGGGCATCACGTGAACATCACCAAGAAAGGCTTGTCCAGAGGCCGGTCTCCCATCGTGGGCAACAAGCGGAACCAGAAGCTGCAGTGGAGCGCCGCCAAACTCTTCTACCAGTGGGGAGATGTGAGCCTTCAATTTTCTTTCATAAAAATGAGAGTGCTTGAGTGAAGTGAAGATGTTTTTGTTGGCGTTTGTTTGTGCATGTCACCGTTTATTGAGGAGCTATTATGTACTAGGCACTGACCAAAATATTTTGGAGGAAAATGAACAATTCATTTAAACCCCCCAATGAACCTGTGAAGGTAGACATTTTATGTAGGGTTAAGAAAGCAAAGGTTTACCTGGGCCAGGCAACTTGTCTTGTTTTTTTTCTAGTCAGTCCAGGAACCGAGATACTAACTCCCAATTTCAAGGTGAATCCCAAAATTTTGCTTTAAACTGCTGTATTTATTATATGTAACTACATGTGTATCAGAAGGAACACATGAGAACCATTGATATAATTATTAAATACATCCTTGCTTCAACTTTTTATTCTAATTTAAGTTTTCTGTGACTTATTTCTAATTAATCTCCTCATAGTTGCCTGAAAGCCTTTGGAAGAGAGAGAATATGCACACACACACGGTTTTGATGTTCTTTTGTATATAATACATCTTTTGTGATATACTTTTTGTTACATAGTTATATAACCTGCTATATTTTTCCTATATCTTTTTAATATATATTTTCTTTTTATATCTTCTCCAATTTGTGAGGGTTTGAGAGAAAAGTAGGTTTGTATAAAACTGGTTGTTTCAAGCTAGGAGGATGAGTTGATGGCCTTTTATTCCCTGCCTCCTCTTAGAAGCGTTACACTCTGCTAGCAGGCCTTCTCTGATCCCAGTGATAGCCCACATGAAAGGGAAAACCATTAATCAGCGCTCAGTGTTAGAGATGTATAAGGTTTTGACTGAATCTTCCTGAACAGACACTTTCACACCAGCTGTCTTCTGACTTCCTTGCAGTGTTGAACATGGTGCACATGCCTTCCTTGCTCCTCTTTTTCCCTTGTATTATTTTGCTCTGAGTTTTTTGCAGTGCTGGTCCTCATTTCCTTCCTTCATCCTCAGCTCCCTTCCTGCTTATAAATATAGGTCTTCCAAGGATGTCTTAGAACTCTTTCCCACATCATTTCCCAGGACTACTACACTGATTCCTAGTTTTCAACTGTTTCCTATCTGTCAGTGGCACTGGTCATCTTTTTGTTATACTTTTCAGTTCACAGTCTGGCTTTGCCAACTGCATTTAGAAGGCAATCAGACCAAATCAAGCCCTTTCCTCCATGTAAACACATCACCATCTGCAAAACCAGCTGAATTTTCTATTCTTATTTTTAGTGCCACCAGCATCTGAGATGACAACCTTTGAAAAGATTCTAAATCCCTTTCCCCCATTGATTCTAACTCTTTCACGCCATTGTTGCCCCTGTAGGTCAAATGTGTATTTTTACTCATCTGCACAACTAAAGGATTTTCCTATTCAGTCTCCTCCCTACAGTCAACACTCATCTGACCCATCCTACACAATACTAGTAAAACTATCTCCCTGTGGCACAGCCCATCTAAAAGCAGAATATTCATGCTGAACTAACAGCCTCCAGACTTGCCCCCTCCAATTCATTCTCCAAACTACACTCAGAGTGATTAAGCTAAAATGTAAATCAGATTGTGTCTCTTAACCACTTTCTAAAGCTTCAGTGACTCATTTTCCCTTGGGATAAAACCTACATTGCTTAACCTGACATCACTCTTTCTCTACCACCCTTATTCAAATCTCACCAAGACTATGGATGATGAAGTCAAATGAGCTAATGTCTCTAAGAAACATTTTTCCAATCCTTTGTACCTAAGAGGTGTTAATAATGAGTCATCATTGACTTTTGAAAGCAGAGTACATGATTTGTGCAGTTCTAGCACACTGTATGTCAAATGAGTGACCAGGTTATACCACTTCTCAAAAAAAAAAAAAAAAACAAAAAACAAAAAACAAAACTACCTGTCATCTTCCTCCAGAATGCAAAAGAAGTGCAGCTTCAAGAACTGTAGGACCTACGCACAAGTAATAAGGGCCTGATAACAAAGATCCACAAAGAACTCTCTCAGCTTAACAAAAATAAGACAAAAAACCCAGTCAAAAAACGGGGAGAAGATCTAAAAAGACATTCTCCAAACAGGAGTTACAAATGACTAAAAGACACATTAAAAAATGCTCAACATCACTAATAATCAGGGAAATGCAAATTAAAACCACAATGAGATACCATCTTACACCAGTAAAAATGGCCCATATTAAAAAAAAACAAGCAACAGCAATTGCTGGCATGGATGTGGAGTGAAAGAGACACTTTTACTCTGCTGGTGGGATACAAACTGGTCTAGCCACTATGGAAAGCTGTGTGAAGGACCCTTAAACTACTGACAGTGGAACTCCCATTCAATCCAGCAATCCCCCTTCTAAGAATCTATCCAAAGTTTACAAAAACTCTAATCCCAAAAGTCACCTGTATCTGGATGTTTATTGCAATGCTATTAACAATAGCTAACATATGGAAGCAACCTAAATGCCTCAAAATAGACATATGGTACAGAAAGCTGTGGTATATGTACATAGAATACTATTATATGTAACCGTATGTAATATATGTAATAGAATACTATTCCTCAACCAAAAAAACAAACTTAAGTCATTCTCAGCAATAAGAATGGAGCTAGAAAGAATCATGCTAGCAGAAATAAGCCAGAAAGGAAAGGAGAAATATTGGATAGTCTCACTCATATGCATTGTAAAGGGAAAACAAACAATTAAACAGACAGAAAACATTAAAACTAACTTTCATCATAATTGAAGCATGGAGCACGAGGTGGGAGAGTAGGAGTGGGAGGGGCACAAAAGAGTAAGATGGTTCATGAATAATAAGGTGGTGGAAGAACCCCAGGGTAGATAACAATGTAAAATAAAATAAATAATATAATAAATAAATTTAAAATAAAGTTTTAAAAGCAAAAAATAATAAATATAATATGTTAGCTTAAAAAAAAAAAGAAAAAAAAGAGCTGTGGGACCTAGGCCCCCTAATTTTCCAGTCTTCCCATTGATCTGTGTATCAACATATACATACATTTCACTGAATGAACATCTGGAATCTCCCCACCTCGACTCTAACCCTTTCCCAAAATTTACAGTAAGGAGGCTGTCTATGATTCTGTCTGCTAAAGCTAATCTCTCTATCTTCTGAACTAATAGCATAATTTCTACCTTTTCTCCATTAATGAACTAATTTTCATATGTTCTCATGTCCCCCCAAATAGATTGTAAGCTCATTGCGGGACAAAGTAAAAGTGATAGGCACTCTGTATTTGAATCCCAGTCTACAGCTTCTGGGTGACCTTGAACAAGTCTTCAACCCCTCTCAGCTTACCAATTGCCAAGCAATGATTCCTCTGTAGGTAGACTTATAGCCCAGTAGAGTCAACAAAGGCATTTGAACAATTATTTAATTTTGTGTTTTCTTTGATATGTAAGAAATTGCCTCAGTTAGTAAATGTTTGATGAATGAAGAAAAGAATAGCTCTAAGGCATCTTTCTAGCCTTAGAAGAGACATCAAGTTCTAAGTTGTTTTTAGACATCTAACATTTTCTCTGGACAAACTCATTTTTTGAGCAGCAGAAAGCTTTATGAACCATAGATTTAAAATAAATTACTTTGTAATTTTAGGAAGAATTAATATAAACTTTTTTACCCTATGAGTCTCACTATTAAGCTTATTGGCCTCATTCCAGACCTATAATTACATATCTCCTCCTTTAGAGACAGTCTATAAAACAGCAGTATCAGTATTTTGTTGATGTGATGCTTTTGTTTCCAAGTTCTGTTTGCTCAAAACTTCTTAGGCAACCTACTAAAATACTAAAATAAAATGATGATCCTATAGCATCATTTCATATTGCTTTCTTTTTTGAGACTAGGTCTCACTATTTTTGCCCATGGAACCACAGGTTCATGTTGCCCAGGGTAACACAGACTAAAGCAATCCCCAGCCTCAGCTTCCCAGGTAGCTGGGATTACAGGCATGCACCACCATGCCCAGCTATTTTGGGGGAGGGGACTAGGTCTCGCTATGTTGCCCCGAGCAGGACTCAAACTGTGATCCCTAGCCCCAGTCGTTTCATAGGCTGAAGCTTCAGGCATGTGCCACTGTGCCTGGCTCTTCATACTGCTTTCTTATTGGTTTGGGTTTATTTTCTGGTTTTTAATTCCAAAGTCTAAGGAAAACTCTTGGTTTCCAGATAGCCAAGACATTCAATCAATTTGTGTGTGTGTGTGTGTGTGTGTGTGTGTGTGTTTAAATAGTTTTGGGCATATCTTTTTATATTCATTGCCAGTAGTTAGTCTAATTTCTTGCATGTCCAGAAGTAGTAATTTCTTCTAACTATTTAGAAAGCATCACACAGGAAGGAAGAAGTCTAGCTAGAATGTTGCTCTTATGCGTGCATATGGAACCAAACTCTCAGCCCTCAAGTTCAGTTCTCATTTTAGCTTTATCCCTGACTTTCTTCCCTAAGCATGTGTCCCTGCTTTTGTTACATGCCATAGGTTGGTGATACAGGTAGGTAAGACTATAAAAGGAAGCATGAAGAGGTAGTTAATCTCTTTTTTTGGAAAATTCCTTTCAGTAAGTCAGACTATAATGTGTGGTTGAGAATAGATAACAAGTATGATTCTATGAATATCTTGCAGAAGTTTATTATTCATGTGCAGTTATTAAAAGTCATATTTTTGATGTTAATGTTGGGTATTCTACCAAAAGAATAGTTGTTACCTCTTACTAATACACAGAGTATATGGAAGGGGGAAATGAATCTGTAAGAAAACCTAATAAGTATATAAGTAATGGCAGAGGTAGATTAAATTATAGTATGAGAGTTCTTGCCAACTTCCAAATCTGTTAGTATGATAGTGGTCTTGTCATTTAATAGCATGATCAGAAGCACTCTGAGAAAGTGACTTTTTATTTGCTTCAGCACAATTCTCTATTAAAAACAACTGCATATTTCCTGAGATGAGACCTAGAGGATAACGATTGAGTGAATGGAAATGTTTTTCAAAAAAAAAATGTTCTAGTAAGAGCACTATGGCTTACAAAAGAAACATATGGAAAATAATTCCCATTATTTGTTTGTTTATGTCCTCTGGAATGTGAGCACAGACCTTACGGTCTGACATACTCTGCTGTTTCTTTTTCTCCGCATGGTAGGCAATTGGAGTCCGACTGAATGAGTTATGTCACGGAGAAAGCGAGAGTCCAGCTAACCTTCTGGGTCTGATTTATGATGAGGAAACCAAGAGGAGACTAAGAAAGGAGGATGAGGAGGAAGACTTTTTAGATGACAGTAAGGAGACTCCCTTTACTACAAGAACCCCTGCTTGTAAGAACCTCTGCTTTAGGAGGACTTAATATTTCTCTTTCTTCTTCATATTCTTACCACCTTCCCATATCTCTCCACTGCACCTTTTCTCCTATTCCCTGTGCATGGAAGCAAACCTTGTGCAGAAAAATCACACAAAGAAAGGGCAAGACCAGAAAGAGAAGCCAATATAAAATGGGCCATAGGGTTGCAGGCAAAATTGCAGGTCCCATATCTTGTAGTTTCTGTTGATCAAAGTGTAGCATTAGACCTCTCTGAGAAAATAGAGTTGTGACAAATCAGAGGTCCCAAAAGACAAACTTTAGTCTGTTTTTGTGTTTTGCTATTGCTCTTCGAGATTAAAAAAAAAAATATTTTAGACCAAATAGAATTGAAAATGAAATGCTTCTCAAATCACTAAAATATTGGACTATTTAATCAGCATAATTACAGTAAATAATATGAAATTAAAGTATAAAAAATTACAATTGTTAGAAATATGAGTGGCTGCTACTGTGCTTATTACTAAGATTATAATTGAACTCCATCATAGAAGAATAGATACAAAGAGATTTCTGTTCATCCCTTCCCAACACCATTTTGTACATATGTTTGTTATATACCATACAAGCTTGTGTATATGTGTATCACTGAATTTTATGAAGTATAAGATCCCAGTGTGATTATGGAATTAGTATCCTCTGATGAAGAAAATGCTGCCTCATCCTCTTGACTGCTCCTCGTGTTTTGAAACAAACTACCTCATTACACCTTACTGATTACCGATGCTTAGGCGATTCCAGCTCTGCTTTGTCCATTGTGGTAAAGATGGATGTCATGACAGAAATTATTTTCTTGCTTTCTACTTTGATTCCAAGGATTTTCCCATCATTTTGGTCTTTCTCAGCCCTTATCAAATATCTTTGACTGAACTATTGACAAAACACAAAATTCTGAGTTCAGTCATTTATACTGGTAAAAGCTCGTCCCCAAGAGTCCTTCAAGTTCACAGGAGTCTAGACTATCCAAGAATGACTCATGCAGTTAGTCTGATCTCTAGGAGACCTTGAGGATTATCCAGCAATCACAGGTCTAGTGCAGGCCTCCCAAAGAAAACTTTGAACGTCCTGGGGGGGCCTACAGAACAGAGATGAGCTACCGTAACATTAGATTTTTCACAAGCCAAGTGAGCTCTAATCCCCATGAGGCAATATAAGTATCAGTTATTAACACTTCATGGTTAGTATGTTCATTTTTTCATGAAGTCATGTAGAACTCAGTTCCTTTCAAAGTAATGGTAATTACTTTGAAATTGTTGATAATTAAGAGAAAATGAAAATGATAATTAAGAGAAAGTTAAGACTCAGACCCCAAATTCATTGTCTACAGAACTGATAAGTATCTGGATGGTAAGCACATGAGTATTATGACAGATTCATAAGTTTATACTGAATATCAATATCTATTATTCAATTTCTTAAAAACTGTTATACATCCAGGCAATTTCTAGAGTCCTATAGCCTCCATTAAACATAAAGATATAATGTCTGGACTAGTTCCATGCACAAGTCAATGCATATCTCATCTTGTATTTAAAAGACACTATGTTATAATGCATTGTTACTTAAATTAAAAAAAATCATCGAGTAAATATTTCAATGTGGTGTAAGGATCAATTTGCAAAATCTGGAGGAATTTGTTTCTCCCATGTAAGAAGTAATACCTCAGTCACATATTACCACTGGAGAATAAAATGATGGTTTTCATGAGAGTGTGACAATCAGATATCTTCGGAAAGAACATAATTTTTACCTGCTGTCAATATAAACTTTTTCAATTAGGAAAAGCTAGTGTATAAGAAATCTTTTAAAGATTTTTTTTAAGTTTATAAGAATTTTTAGAAATGATACTGTGATTGCTTGATGATTCACATCAAAATAGTTGATTCACTCAAAATAGATGACCATCTTGTTTATGAGAGGCAGAACTTTATATTACTTTGCTTATCTTTTCTGAACACTAATAAGTAATCAGTATATTTCTGCATGATCTGTGATGACATGAATTTAAGAATCAATTTTGAGAATAATGAAGTCTTTATGATATCAGTTTAGGTAATACATTCTTTAAAACAAAATTCATTACTTAGTCTATGATGGCTGACCATTTTGCTCTTCCCAAGACCAGTACTCTTCAGTGTAAAGGAGAATATTTTCATACTTCTAGTGTAGTTGTTTGTTAGTATGTTAGAATAATTTGTACAAATTGTATGATGCAGGTGATCATTGTCTCAACTGTAGAATCAGTATTCTATAGAACTGAAACATTTTCACTGACCTCAGAACATAGAGATAGATATCTCTCATAAAATGAAACGCTGAACTAATTTCAAATCTAGTTCAGTGCCATGTACATCATCTAAATATGACTGAATAGCTATGTGAAATCTTGCAAAACTGCCTTTCTGTTGCAATTTCCATTAAAAGACTTTCTAGTTTAATGAAGCTGTATTTTGTTACTCTAGAAAGCTTTAAGGGGAACAATTTAGATCTCATTGACTGACAGGCATGTGTGGTAGTGCAAGGATTATGCTAACAGGAATAAGTCAATTAAACATATATAGATCCCATTCCCATACACTCATATTTTAAACCTGCATAGGTAATGTTCTCGTGTGCAATTTGATTTGATGCATTGTAGTGGTATCCATCAAACGCTCCTCTCTCTATTTATTTATTGGCTTGTTTACTTATGAAAACCCTCTCATTCCATAGGTACTGTGAACCCTTCTAAATGTGGCTGCCCCTTTGCACTGAAGATGGCAGCATGCCAGCTTCTCCTGGAGATTACCACCTTCCTGCGAGAGACCTTCTCTTGTCTTCCCAGACCACGTACCGAACCTCTGATGGTAAGTAAAACACTTGTCACTTTCCTCAAAAGCCCAATAACCAACAGCTTCATATAATTTAAAAAGTCAGCTAAGGGATTTTCATAAAGAAAAGAAAATCAGAACACAACTGGGTGGGGGGGAGATGAGGGGAACAGTCAGGGAGGGAGGGAGGTGGGTGATCCCCAGGGAAAACAAAGATGTGAAATATATTAATTAATTAATGAAAATAAAAGCCTCAAAAAAAAAAAAACAAAGAAAGAAAAGAAAATCACTTTTCTATATTAAAAAAATTCTAAATTTGACCTTAAAATTACTAGCAATAATACCACTGGTAAAATGTTGGACCACTGTGAGCTATTCTAGGAATATCTAAGAACCCTTACTTAGGATCCTTGACTCCATAAATTATAGAACTTTTATGGACAGCATTATGCAAAAATCACTAACAGATTTTATATTCTCAAAATTTTCTGGTAAATCCACATCGAAAGTGCATCTTATAAATTTTCTTATTTAACTTATGTCATTCGTAGCAACATGGTTAGAGCTAGAAGGAATCATGTTAGCAGAAATAAACCAGAAAGAAAAAGAGAGATACAGGATGGCCTCACTTATATAAGGGCAACAGGAGAGACAAAAAAAAAATGGACAAGAAAAATATAAAACTGCCAGTGGAATTGAGGCATAGAACAGGAGAAGGGGAGGGAATAAAGTGGAGGAGAGAGAGGGCACAAGAGATAAAGATAGCTTGCAGGTGATGGGGTGGTGGGAGAGCCTCGAGTAGACAATGATGTGATGTATTTATATGTGTGTGCATGTGTGCAATCACAGAAAAAATTAAATTAAATTAAAAAAATAATAAATTTTCTTATTTAAATAATGGGCAAAAAGACTTGAAAGTGTTTGACATATAAACATCCCCAACTATATTTTATTCTATTCCTACATTCCTTATGGCTATAGGTAGGCAGAAATAGACCATATGAATACACACACACACACACACACGTATGATCAGGGTTGCATTGAGCAGAGGCTATGAAGATTTTAAGTCAGGAGAATACATAGAGCACTGGGAAAGGATCATTCCTCAGAGCTGACTTCACTGGCCCTTATCTCCTGATGGGCACCACATCACCAGCAATTATCTCCTTACAAGCATTGTCCATTTTGGAGCTGAGGAACCACACAAATTATTTTTTTCTCAAGGACAACGTACATCACAAGAAAATGATTGCACCGCCAAAGCCTGCCTGTTTAAGCACATTGCATAACCTGGGCAAGGTCGTACCCCCATCCAGGGAGGACAAAGGAAGACGTGCTTGTTATCCCTTAGCAGTGCCTTTCCTTCTGCCTTGCCAGTGCGCCATGTTCTAAAGCGCAAAACAGGTATTTTCAAGTTGTAAACATATATGGAGAAAATACATATTTTCATTTGTCCTGTAAAATGGCATCATTTGGCTATTGGAAAGAGAAGTTCATGCAACTGCCCTTGTTTTATTTCATATATCATTAAGGACCTTTCGTTTTCTGAATTTTTACCTTCACTATTCTATTGACAGTCTATTTTAAAACTTTTTGATTTTCAGATTTATGTTGGTCTCCATTTTGATTCGTTGTGATTAAGAAAATGAGTCATAAAAATAAGCTATTTTTGTTCTTCCTCTCAATCCTGTAAAACTATAGTTTAATTTCTACTATTGTAAAAGATTTCATTTTTTTAGTCAATTAAATCATTTTAAAAATGCTGTATTAATGACTGGTAGGTGAATAGGAAATACCAAGGACTTGGGTGATAACAGAGCCTCCAGTCATTCATTCAGTGAGAGGAAGATGTTCAGGCTACATTGCCTTTATTTAAACAAGTCTCAGAGATCTTTTATTCATTACACTAGAAAAGTCATTATCAAGAGTCACTTTATATATTGTGTTGGAAGTTGAACACAATAAAAAATAAAATGGAAAGAAACTTTTCCTATGCTTAATAGTTAATTGTTGTTAATAGTTAAGAAAGCTCAAGTCACACACTGCTGGGAAAAAAAATGAGTATCATAAAACTGTCTTACCAATATGGTAACCTAGCAGTAAATGTTTGAAATTGTTTTTTTAAGAAATACTGCTAAAGAGTAAACTACAGGATATATTTCAAAAGGCAACACATAAAGTCTTAACAAAAATGTGCTGCAAGAGTAATTATTTACAGATCTTTGAAGTATTTTATTAGTTCAGTAATATTTTAATATCAGTAAAATATATCTTCCCTAATGTACAGAATAATGAAAGTATGAAGTGGTAAATAGTCATATTAGAAGCAATAACTATTATGGAATCTGAAGCTAAAGGATGTAGAGGTGAAGAAGATACGGTTTTTATTTTCTATCAAGAGAAAAGGTCTTTCTGCTAAAGTTGAAAAGGGCTTTTCCAGAATTGGGGAGTTTCCCTGTAAAATATTTGTGTGACAAACGAACGGATCAAGATGTGGTATATACACAATGGAATACTACTCAGCTATCAAAAAAGATAAAGTCATGCCATTTACAGCAACATGGATGAAGCTGGAAGGGACCAGGGAAATATGTCAGAAAGAACAGGAAGAAAAAGAAAA
Source organism: Uropsilus gracilis (assembly GCA_004024945.1). NCBI lineage: Eukaryota > Metazoa > Chordata > Mammalia > Eulipotyphla > Talpidae > Uropsilus > Uropsilus gracilis. Next base: position 34,929 of record PVHY01000715.1, on the reverse strand, counting down.
ATAGATGTTTTTTTTGATAAGAGGAATATAAGGAATCTGGAAAAAGGATCAGAACGAAAGACAAAACTAGCAGGCAAGTTACAGATTTGAGACATACAGTAGGGGAAGGGAAGGCAGAGGAGTCAAAATGGGAGCGAAGAGCACAGGGGACGATGATGACAGTTTGTTTGTGATGTGCTCATGGGTGGTTTACAGCGATCATATCCAAAAGGAAAAATCAAATTTTGTGCAAAGTCGGGCACGGTGGCGTGCACCTGTAGTCCAAGCGCTGGGAGGCAAGAGGCTTGGGATCGCTTGAGTTCGTGGATTCGAGACTACCCTGGGCAACATAGCGAGACCTAGTTTTAAAAAAGCAGCCGGGCGCCATTGCGGGCGCCTGTAATCCCAGCTACCTGGGAGACTGAGGCTGGGGATCGCTTGAGTTCGTGGTACCCTGGGCAAATTGAGTCTGCTAGGCAAAATAGCGGCACCTAGTCTCAAAAAAAAAAATCAAATTTTGTACAAAAATGAGTGATGTGAAAAAAAATTTTTTTTAATATTTCATTTGAGGGTTGGGGGAGGGAGAAATTGGGGGAGGGAGGAGTAAAGGAAGATTGAGAGGATGGTTCTTGGGGGATGGAGTGGAGGGAGAACCCTGGGAAATGCAACAATGTAATACATATATACATATATACTTATATGCATGAATATATAAATAAAATGATTAATTAAAAATGAAATAAAATTAACTAAAGTAAGAACTTTAATTCAAAATAAATAAATACATAAATATTTTGTTTGAACTAGTTCTAGTTGTATCTCCAAAATATGGAAAAGAAGGCAAAACTACTTAAAATACAATAATTAAAACAAAAGTTAATTTTTTAAGCCAGTTATTTCATAAGGTCAGAAAATTGTGGGAGTTTATTTACTGGTTGGTAGGGAATGGGAGTTAAAAACATGATATTAACAATGTTTTAAAACATTACTAAAAATCTAGTAACCAGCTTAGCAGCTTTTCCCAGGTAGATCCCTAATAGATATGTTGCAATTTCTAAGCATTTTATCCCCCTAAAAAATAACTTCTGTCAACAATTTTATTAATTCTTTTTCAAAATCATACAATTAAATATGTCTAAAAAGAGATAAAACAGCATTTTTGTAAGTAATGTAAACGAGCACAATAATCGAATTTTTTCTCTAAATATCAACTCATAAAGCTCTGGTAGTTTTTAAATAGAGAATTTTAGCTACAAAACTGTTCATCTATTAACATTTTTCCCAATTGAATTAGTGAAACTAATAACCAGAGACCAAGCGACATCAATTAAAACAAATAATTCCCATCTACAAGAAATGTGTTCACAATAATGGAGAAAAGGGCAATACGGAGTCTCTGTAGGTCTACATTCATTCTTTGGGGGAAAAACAGCATTTTAGATGCATTGTGGAAGACTGCTAGAAACTGTGCTAATTGCACTGGTAGGATTTAATGAAACATGCAATAAAGAATATATTGCTGAATACCAAATGTTCCTGAAGTTAAAAAGTCAGACACAAGACATGACTTACATATAGCAGGACTAAAGTGTTGAATATTTATTTATTTGCTACGAGTAAGACCATAAGCAAGATAGTGTGATGACTGATTGCAGATGTGGGGTTAGGTAAATACAGAGATGACTGTATTATAACAGGTGAACCAATACATAAAAAAATTTTTTTCCCACTTCTAGGCAACTTTATTTTGTAAATATATTTCCCTAATTGATGAACATTATATTTTAATTTTAAAATACAGACATATCCACTAAAAGTTTTCTTTTGGAGGGGGGGGCGCAAATCCTTGAGATTACAATGTTGTGAAATTTATATATAAATAAATTAAAAAGCAAAAAAAGTTTTCTTTTTTTTAATTAATCTGTCAATCATTTACATGTCTATGTAACTCTGGGCTAACATTTTTATATTTGGGGGTTATATTTGGGCTTATCATGTGTGTACATGTCACACTCACCCTGCACTAAACCTCCTGTACAAGTAAGTGCCCTATCCCCTCCTCCATGCCCTTACCCTCTGTTCTTGGTAACTAGTATTTTTTTTTACAAGGCCTAAGAATTGTTTTTTGCCATGCTTTGACAGTGAATATTTCTTTATATATATCCTATAGAAAAGTTAAAGCAAAATTTTAACTTACAAAATTTTAACTTGTAAATTTTAACTTGTCCATTATCTTTCACTTTCTGACTTATTTCACACAACATAAGCCTATCCATTTTGTCTCAAAAAGCACTATTTTGTATTTTTTTAAATAGTTGCAGGGCATTCCATAGAAGATATATTCCACAATTTCTTTACCAAGGTATCTGTCTTCGGACAGTTTGGCTGGTTCCCTGATGTGGCAATTGTGGATAGTGCTTTTATAAAGATAGGTGTACATAAATCTTTTTCAATCAGTGGTTTTCACTGATTCTGGTTTTCAATCAGAAATACCTTGCAGAGGTATTTCTGCATTCAATGAAATTTCCACTTTATGGTTTAAGCCATCTTCATAACATTTTCCATAGAGGCTGCACCAAATTGCATTCCTACCTATGATGGATAAGGGTTGCTTTTTCTCCACATTCTCACCAACACTTGTTTTCACTGTTTTTGCTGTGAATGGCTTTCACAAGGGTGAGATGATATCTCATTGTGGTTTTTATTTCCATTTCCCTTATAATAACTAATATTGATCAAGCTCTCATGTGCCTATAGACCACCTACATGTCTTCTTTACAAAAATGTGCATTTCAGCCTTTTGCTCATTTTTTTGACTGACTTGCCTGCTTGTTGTTGGATTATCTATATATACATTTTGTGTTTTGGAAATTAGCCTCTTGTCAGAAGTGTGATGGGCAAAAGTCTTCCTCTCCCCTTCCTTGTCTGAAGGTTGCCCTTTAGTTTTGTGATGGTTTCTTTTGAAGTACAAGAGCTTATAGTTTGATACAGTCCCAATTGTTTAATTTTAGCTTTTGTTTCCCTTGCCATTGGAGCATGTTCTCAAATACATCTTTGCAGTTGATATACAGTAGTGCATCCCCTATGTTTTAAGTATTTTATGGTTTCAGGTCTTATATTCAAATGTTTAAGCCATTTTAATTAATCTGGCTGTGATGTTAAGTATGGGTCTACTTTTTTCTTTTCTTTTTTTTTTTTTTTGTATGTGGCTCCCCATGTTTCCCAACAGCAGTTCTTAAAGAATTTTTTCTTTCTCCATTCTACACTCATGAATTCTTTGGCAAAGGTTGACTGCCCATATTTGTATGAATTTACTTCTGGTAATTCTATTCTATATCATTTGATCATGTTACTGTTTTCTCTATGTCTGCTGTAATAGATTGTAACAAATTTCATTGTTTAGAAATATCAAACATATTATTTTGCAGTTATAGAGGCCAAAAGTCCAGCCTAGCTTAGGGGCTAGCAAGGCAGCATTTCCACCTCTAGGCCTCTATGGAAGAATGTTTTTTCCATCTCCCATCTTCCAGCAGTCACCCATACTTCTTGACTCATGGTCTTTCTCTACCTTCAAAGCCAGTAACATAGTGTCTCTCTGACATTTCCTCTGTAGTTGTCTTCTAGCTTTAACCTGGAGTTCTCTACTTTCAAGGGTTTGTGTAATTAAGTTAGGGCCACAAGGCTAATCTTCCAGCTCAAGATTAATCTTAATTGTGACACCAGACCCTTGTGACAATAAAGCTAACATAGTCAGAGGTTTCAGAGATTGGAGCTTATATGGTCTTTGGGAGACCAGTATTTTCTCAGCTACATCCTAGTCTGACTTCAAAGTGCTTAAGCTTTCCCTCAGTCTTGGTCTATCACTCGTTTTCTTTCTCAGTCTCTATATTGAGATTCTGAGTTCTTATAGGACAAGAGTCCTTTCTTATTTATCTCCCCAGGAGCCAATACATCAGACTCAATGCACTCAATGCCTGGTTATTTAGTAAACTGCTGCGTTTAGCCACAAATGAAGAGTTAAAAGTGAACAAACTAGCTTTTTATTTGAAGCAATGTTTGTAGTTTTGGGAGATGAAGCATGTAAGGAAATAGGGGGAGAACTCTGAGTAAGAGAGCTTTTTATTTTTAATTCAAGGAAACTTTTCATGGCCACAATCCAAAATTGGCACTAGATAAAGGGAAATCAGACTGTTCAAATGCAGTCATGTGCAATTCAAAACAGAAGAAAGTTTGCCACAGAATCAGTGGAGATCTGGGGAGATGCCAGCACTCACATGCCCTCACTGACATTTCAGGATTTGGAGAGCTGCAGACTTCGTTTGGATCCTGAACTGGACAGGCACAGATATGAGAGGAAGATCAGCTTTGCTGGGGTCCTGGATGAAAATGAAGACTCCAAAGATTCCCTTCACAGTAGTAGCCACACCCTCAAATCAGATGCAGGTGTGGAGGACAAGAAAGGTATGAAAAAGCAAGCATTCTCTCATGTTTCACGTTTTCTCATAGGGTCCTTGAGCTGGGTTCTAAACTTCAGAATTGTACAACAAAGGAAGTCTAAGCTGATTGACTCTGTATTGTTTGACACTCAAAAAGGTGGGGAAACTGTCTAGTTAGCAGTTGAACTCTACAATCAGAAGAACCAGTGTTCCAGCTTAACAGCTCCCCAGGACCCACTGGATCTAATCAGTGGTAAAATGAACTATTATGTATGTACCAGGAAGATGTGACCAGTAAAAAAAAAAAAGAATACTCATAATTTGGCTCTTACTCCTTTTCACTTTGTGTTTCATTCTTATTGAATGGGGACTTTCGACCTTGAGTACATGTAGGTTTTTATTATCAGTATACATCATGCTGTAAGTCCAAAAATTACTTATAAACAAACTGGTTGAAGGGTTTTTGAACAATCTTCAATTCAGAATTCAAATCTCTTTATTAGTTTTTAACCCAGAATTGTGTCACATTTTTCTATATGATAATATCTTCCATGTAACTAGCATGTTAGTAATAAATCATATTTTAAATTACTCTATCCAGGAAAAAAATATTTGTGCCAAGTACTTCTGCCAAGGTGTAATTGTTTGGTTTTTTTTTTTTTTTTTTTTTTTTTAAGAAGCTGGCCTACCTTCAGTTCTTCACCAATGTTGCCAAACATATTTCACCACTTACCCCCTCTCTCAGTTATTTGACTTTTTAGAGTTAAAAACAAAAAGCAAAACAAAAAGTCTCCCAGGCTGTACATCTTGTCACTGATGTGGCAGATGTTCACACGGACTTAAGCAATGCGAGTGTGTCCTGATTGCTACCTGATGCTAGTCACCTTAAGCTGTGATCAGCTATGAGGACAAATCCCCATTTCAGATATAAAGTATGAGAAAAATTGCATCATAAGATGATGGAATGTAGTAACTGTTATCTTGGCCAAGTGGCTTGCTTATTAAGTCACAATTTTCTTCTCTGTAAAAGTAGGGTATCAACACCTACCAAACAGAGGTGCTGAAAGCTTTAAATTAGACAATGAAAATAAAACGTAAACTCAGTAGCTGATACATTATTGGTACACAATAAATAATTGCTTCTATCATTGGTGTTTTTTATATCTTGAACAGATCTATAGCAATCCTAAATATGAACTATCTAAAAACTGAGATGCATTGTTACTTTCTACCTTTGTACCTGATTTTATCCGATTTTATAATTTCTTACATTCCATTGTTCTTGTTCTTCTAATGAATTTCTACTAAAAGAAAACCAGCACTTTGTGACAGTCAAAGATGATTTTATGCACTTCCTGGTGTTGTCTCGACAATGACTCCACAAATGTTGAGTAACTTAATTATGAGTGATCTTGAAAAGACTATATCTGGATTAAAAAGAAAATTTAAATATTTAAAATCTTATCAAGAAATGGGTGTACACTGGGAAAATATTGAATAATTGGAGATCATATTGTTATCATGATACTTTAAAAAATACAAATCATCATTGGATCATATTATGGTGAATTTATAGTGAACAGAAGCTAGAGTGTAGGAATGATTAGCCAAGTTTGCGTATGAAGAAGTATCAGTTCAATGTTTTTTCAAACACTACTACTTCTGACACATATGACTAATATGATGAGAAGCTTACAGATTTTAAACATAGGTCACAAAGAATTATTTTGCTAATTATATATATTACTAATTATTTCTTAAAGACACTAACATAAAAATCACAAATACTGACTTGATTTAATGTCACCAAAAAAAAGTTAAAATTAAACATAAGATTAATTATGAAAAAAAATTTAATTTTCATAATTCTCTTTTATATTATTTTTAATGTTCAAGTACACAAATACTTGTTTTTTATCTCATCAAGTGACTTTTAATGTATGAAACTTATTTAGTAAATAAAGGTTAGAAAACTAAACCTCCAAGTAAAATAAAATGCGACTATATTCATAAATTATCCTTTTCTAGTTGACAAAAATCTTCCCCAAGTTTCCTAAATATCCTTTAATTCTTTTGACAGGCAGATAACAGCTGCTAAAGCTAATGTGATCATAGGAACCATGGGGACCCAACTAACTGAGATTAAAATTGTATTTGAGATTTCATACCATCTGTTTTTTATGAACACTAACATGTCAGGACTTGAAATAAATAACTTGAGACCAATTCAGATTCTTCCAAGGAGAAGCCAATGTGAAATTATCTTCAGAACTCAAAATGTCTGCCTAAAATCCCAAAGCAGGCTGTAAAATCACTTTACTCAAAAAACAAACTAGTACTGGTATTTCAAAATTCAAATTCCAAGATGTTTTACCATTTATTTATTGAGCAATCATTTATTGAGTATCTGTTGCATGCCATGCAGCATTAAAGATTCCCAGAACATGACAATGAACAGGTAAAGTTCCCAGGTATATTTCAGTTTATATGGTAATAATTATTAGCATAAGAGTGAATTACATTAAAAATAGTAGACTTGCAGCTGGCCATGAAGGCTTGTGCCTGTAAGCTTCAGCTTATGAAGCAGCTGGGGCTAGGGATTGCAGTTCAAGTCCCGCTTGGGGCAACACAGTGAGACCTAGTCCCAAAAAATAGCTGGGTGTGGTGGTGCATGCCTGTAATCCCAGCTACCTGGGAAGCTGAGGCTGGGGATCACTTGAGTCTGTGGTACCCCAGGCAACGTGAGCCTGAGGTTCCACGGACAAAAATAGCGAGACCTAGTCTAAAAAAAAACAAAACAAAACAAAAAAAAAACCAGTAAACTTGCAGTAGAAGTAAGTAATAAGACTGGGGGGAAAAGGGTCAGAGAACTGATCACTATTGGGTTAGAAGAGACTATCAAGTAGAGGACTGTGAAAATATGCAGCAGCCAGCACTGCAAAGGACCAGGGACAAGTCTTCCAAACAGACACACAGTGAAGACAAAATTCCAATGTGGAAATGAACTTGGAGCATTTAAAATAAAGTAAAAGGCCAACATGATTTCAGCAGAATGAATTGAGGGAGGAGTGGAAGGATATGGGTTTTGAAAGGCACAAAGGGCAAACGAGGGTCTACAGATATAAACAGAAAGTTCATTCTATTTTGAGTAGGTTTTGACCAGAAAAGTGGTAAATGTATGTGTGTGATTTATGTGTTTAAAGATAGATTGAACTGGGATTGAGTGGGATAGATTGAGTGGGATTGGGGAAAATAGGTAGTAACATTAATCCAGGGAGTCGCTGATGGGTTTTATCAATCCTATGAATTGCTCAAGTCTGCAGTCAGCAGGACTTGTGAATGGATATTATGTGATATGAGAGAGAAAAGAAAAAGAGCGGTTTTATACAACTTTGATGAATTTATTTGACTTTCATACTAGTTCTTGTTGTCATGGAGATAAAACTGAAGTTCAGCGCTGTACAGTCTCAACTGATGGATGTTTTGCATGTGTAATACCAAGTTTAAATTCTCATTGCTGTGTCCTTATGAATAACTACTGACTTGATTCTGAATTTCAGTGCTTTTGGATATCGCTAGTTACCTTTGGTGGTAAAACAGTTTGTCAAAATTTCTTTCAGATCATATTATTTATTCTGACTTTTTTACTACACTTGTAGCAGTTTTTGTGAAATGAGGCAAAGTATCCCAGTCTGTGCCTCTGTTAAAAGAAAAAAAAGACAAAAACAACTCTGTTATCTCTACTTCCCATTCTACCTTGGCATGAATTCACATGAGCAGTTATTAAAAAGTAAAATTCTATTCTGTTTCAAATACATTTCAAGTAAGTCATAAAGTCTCAATTCCCCTGGAAAAAAATATTTAAAAATGCAGTAGGAGAGTGTGGTGCTATAATTAAAAGAGAGCAGTGAGGTCTACAGTCTTTGCTCAGCCAACTGTGCTGAAAGACTGCATCCCGAAGTGAAATTCTATCCAGATGTGTAGACAGAGCTCCGAGAGACTTTGGCAGCTGAGTGGTGATAATTTTAATCCTTTTAACCGCAAGAATACATCAGAGATTAAATATTTCACATTTCAAAGGTATTCTTCTTGGCGCTCTTACATGACATTAAAAGTACACATTAACTAACATGCTATAAAACTGTACAATTTCTATCACAGTCACGGACTAACTCTCCTGTGAGTGAGAAACCTAAGACTAAAATACAATCTTTCCGATAGGGACTTTTAGAAATATTTAGTTACGTCTTAAATAATTAGTATGAAATTTATTTGTAAGGAACCCTTACAAAAATCACTTTTTCCTGTAATGCCTTTGAAAACTTTCTTTATTCCATCCTTATAAAATGAATGTGTAATACCAAAAAATTCAAAAGCTAAGGAAGAAGACATGTATATATGGGGAATAAGGTTGCTTTTGATTATAAAAAATAAGTCTCAAACTTAAACATGTTTCTTTTGCCCTTCTATTTTCTTCACTGGTGAGTATTTCTCCCAGAACACTAAAGATGAATAATGCATGTTCTTCTCCATACACATAGACTCAGGGCATCTCAGGGTATTGAGACATTTGGACTCACACCTCACCCAGTCTTTTAACAGAAAAGAAGATGCGTGGAATCTTTAAGTGCATTGAAAATGGGACCATTTCCCACGCAGGCTCACCCACAACACCCCAGTGAAAACAGATCCTTTAGTACCTTTGCTGAGGAGCTGAACAGGATCCACTGCTGACTGTTGGACAGATAAGCACCTCTTGTCTTTATTTCTTACTGAGGTATTATTTCCAAATGTAGGGGGTTGCTTCAAGAGGACACATGGCTCACAGAATCCTGTTAGTCCATGTTAAAAAAAAAAAGCTAACACAAATGATGCGTGTTTGCACTGAATCAGGAGATGATCTGATTCATGGGTACACATGATGTCATGTGAAATGCAAAGGGTCGTGGTGCTACTGCAGCTGCATTCATGCTTGTGGGCCCTGAGTCAGAAAGAGAGCAGGTTGTGATCAGCGCCTGCGTCCGAGAAAGAAGCTTCCTGGGGGCTCTGCCTCCTACCCGCCTGACACAGCTGCCCCGCTGGGGGTTCAAAGAAGCTCTTTGCCCAGTGATGCTGTTCCTCCCCAGCAATACAGAGGAGACTCTCCAGGGACTAGATGGGGAGAGCATGGATCTGCCACTGGCTGGGGAAAACGAAGGGGGAAGAGCCCAACTTTATTATTTTAATACAGTTCCCAGGGGAAGAAGGGGGGTGAAGGCTCCTTGTCCAGCATTCACCAGGTCAGCAGCTTAAAGAGCAGTGAGTTATCCTGGCAGGCCTCAGCGTCTGAGGCAGAGGAGCTGCAGCTGTTCCAGAGCAGGGACACCGTCACCGACTTAGGTGACAGAGAGGAGTGGGGTGCGCAGGAAGTGGGGGGTAGGAAGGCAGCGCCCAGGCCCTGGACCAGCTGTTCTGACCTGCAAATAGATGGAGGGTAGAGTGCTAGTCTAGATCCCTCATGCAGACAGCAAGCCCTGCTCCCTCTAGGATGGGGCTGGGTGGACCTTAACATGCACACAGGTCACCAGGCCATTCCCATGAAGAACAGTTTCTAGCAGTAGGTCAGGGCGGAAGCCTGAGATGCTACATCACCGAGAAACTACAGCTGTTGCTGTAGATTCAGAGACCTCTGCTCAGGCAGTCAGCGTAGAGGATGTCCATTTGGGAAAGTAACCACATCCTTGACACGGGAGGTTTTTAAGCATTCGAATATGTGTGTGAATTCATTCTTCTGAGGAGAACTTTTAAAGCAAAATGAGGGGAACTTTTAAAGAAATTCCTTGGGGCAGCTAGCTTTAAAGTTTCTACTTCGCCGTAAGAATAACCAAAATAGCCAGGCACGGTGGCTCATGCCTGTAAGCTTCAGCCTACTAAGTGGCTAAGGATCGCGGTTCGAGTCCCACCGGGGCAACACAGACCTCATCCCAAAAAATAGCTGGGGGTGGTGGCATGCACCTGTAATCCCAGCTACCTGGGAAGCTGAGGCTGGGGGTCACTTGAGTCCGTGGTACCCTGGGCCACATGAACCTGCAGTTCCATGGGCAAAAATAGTGAGACCTAGTCTCAAAAAAAAAGGATAACCAAAATATTGGAGAGGAAAGATGATCTAGAGCTCCCAATTGTGACCTTCAGCAAGGCAGGTAAAGCTTCAGGGATTTGTTTTCTCCAACTAACTACTGGGTATAATTCTACTTGCCTACTCTGAAGGTTATTCTGAAATTAAATTACAGGATGACTGTAAAGTGTTAAGTGCACAAGAATGAGCTCTGTATCCAGTCAAAGCTACTGAGATGTAGATTGTCAGAGAGATTTCCCAAATTTCCCAGTCCTAGGAGTCCTGTGAATAGACGTAAGAAAGAAAGCAAGCTCTAAGATGAGACTTAGCAGCTGCCCAGAATGTAACTGTTGTGTGAGAATGGAAGCACATCTTCCGTGACATTCAACCCTATATGTGAAACAAAATAGAGAGCTCCCCTTTCTAGGCAAGTTGTTTTAGAAGTCAGGAAATGTGAATAAATTATCGATCAAGTCTGCTGAAATAGAAGCTGAATATATCTCATCAAAAAGAGTTTAAAATAGGAGATTCTTCTACACCTACCCACCCTTGCCTTTGAAAATAGCTAATGTATGCATCACTTAAGATTCAGTTGAATTTTTAAGGAGACAATAGAAAAATCTCTGTGACTTCTTTTGTTACAGGTTTGAAGTATAACTGTATCACTAGTTAATTTGGGCAAAAATTTGTTTCAGTTAATTATCTGAGTTGATCTATTTAATCCAACCATTGAAGTCAAACTATCCAGGCTTGAAGCACAATTTTGTCACAGAAAAGACAAAGACAAACTTTTGCCCTTAAGCACAAGACATTTTTGTATAGTATATACAGAGTAGTGAATTCTGAGAGCTGTTTTCTGCCTATTTTCCCTCAAAAGATAGTGTGGAAAAAAAGGTTGTCCATGATGGACACAATCTGTTTCCAGATTCCCTTAGTTTTTCTGAGGTGCCCATCCTTGTTTGAAATAGCTCAGAGAGCAAAGCGCAATGGTTAAGGGGATAAAGGGTAGTAGCAGCTGTTGTTGGCACAGAAGCAATGTGGGTAGCAGCTCACCCTGTAACTTCCTTTTATTATTTTGAATAATTTATTTGTGTATATATATATATATATTTCACATCATTGTGATCCCTGGGGGTCACCCACCACCTCCCCTCCCTGGCCACTCTAGCTGGTTTCCTCCCCGAGTTGTGTACTTTCTTTTGGTTGTCCATATATCAGTGAAACCATTTGGTTTCTGTATTTTTCCTTCTAACTTGTTTCTACTAATATGATTTCTTCTAGGCACATCCATGTTATCATAAATTTGTCAAATTTGTCATTTTTAATTGATGCGTAATATTCCATTGTGTATATATACACCACATCTTTTTCACCTACTCATCTGTTTTGGGGCATTTGAGTTGTTTCCTTGTCCTTGCAATTATAAATAGTGCTACATTAGGCATCTGAGCACAGGTGTTCCTTTGTACCCACACTGAGGTCTCCTTTGGGTAGATTCCCAGAAGAGCAATTTCTGGGTCAAATTGTAGTTCCATTTTCATTAGTTTGAGGGTCCTCCACACAGCTTTCCATAGTGACAGGACCAGTTTACATTCCCACCACGTATCTCTCCACACCCACACCAGCACTTGTTGTCTGTTTTTTGGTCACCCTTAACCTCCATTGTAAGTTTCTTGATGTTCCAACGTAGACACACCTGCAGGGGAGGTCTGGGCAGTCTGGAAGGGATTTGGGCACACTCATCAACTACTTGCTCATCTCAACCATTCAAAGATTTCACTAGATCTTTTCTCTGCTCCCATCTCAAAATGGAGGCCACCACAACAAATATCATGAATGAATGTCTTTGTAATTGCCAGTTCACCTATGACAAAGGGTTCAGCTCCAATGACTAGTCTTCCATGAAAGCCAGTATTTGGGGCTGTAATTCTTTGGGTCAAACTAGCGTGCCCCTTGATGCAAAAACATGGACAACTCTATCTGACTCTCATGGCTTCCAAGGATACTGAAGAATCCAACCTTTCTTGATATTTTTCTTTTGAAGAAGGGAGTCCTTGGAGCGCAAGTGAGCCCAGCATTGAGCCAGAGGGAATGAGCACTGCCGGCACGGAAGAGAACTACCACAGAAACATGTCGTGGCTTCATGTAAGTAGAACTCTCAGGAGAAGCCCAGAGATCAATTTCTGTTGTCATGGGGCAAGTTCCATGGAAAGAAAGTGAGCTGGGCACAGTGGCGTGTGCCTGTAAGTGCCAGCCTATGGAGTGTGGCTGGGGCTGGGGATCTCGGTTCGAGACACCCCCCCCGGGGCAATATAGTGAGACCTAGTCCCCCCAAAAAGTAGCTGGACGTGGTGGTGCATGCCATAATCCCAGCTACCTGGGAAGCTGAGGCTGGAGATCGCTTGAGTCCATGGTACCCTGGGCAACGTGAGCCTGTGGTTCCATGGGAAAAAAAAAATAGCGAAACCTAGTCTCAAAAAAAAAGAAATTAAAAGAAAACGAGATTATACTAAAACTATTCATCTAAGTTAGCCTCCAGGAAAGCCTAGAGGTTTGTTTTGCAGCTAAACATCTCTGTTCACTGATAATGGTATTGATTTTAAGCTTCACTGCAAACAAGAGTCCTTAGTTACTGCTGGCTTGTGAGTCACTGTAAGTCAGGAAAAACCATCAGAGGTCAAGTCAGGTTGATGGTCAAGACAGCCTGAGTGACTCGGGCAAGACGTCAGGACCAGGTGAGCTTTATACAGGTTACCCTCGGGTGGTGAAAGCGAAGTCTGATGTCAGATTTGGGTCTGTATTATAACAACAAACTTCAAGCCATGATATGGAGAGGCTAAGCTGATGATGACTGCACATCAAAGAGGGGTGCAGAGGGCCCTGACAGGAGTGAATATCAGGGAAACTGTGAGCTTCAGGTACAGGTTAGAGCTCAAGGTTTGAACTGGGCTTGAAGTCAAGTAGCTAGTTTTTTACATGAAGATGCACAGTAGGAGTTTTCCTTTGTCCCTTGTCCATGCATCCTCCCCCCGTCTCAGAGAGGTAAGGTGAAACGTAGCGAAGCATAACCTCATCCACAGTTGCCAGATGCCATCATCACAAACTAGGATCTTAGACTGCTATTCTTTCCTATGATTGTAATCTGACTTCCTGACAGGATCAGATAAGGAATGGCCGGTGTGGGGGGCTCCTGGGAATTTACAGTGTTGTGCTGTCGCTATGGAAGTGTCCCAGAGCTCGCTGATTCTTTTAAATTTCTGAGGCAGTTGCTTTGAAAGCAAAGTCTTTAGTAAAATTGAATTTACTCTAAAGTATACAAAAATCTATATTTATAGCTCAATAAATTTTACAAAGTAAACATGTCTATGTAATTCAAAGCTTAAAAAGACTTCTCAATACTTTCTCAATACCATAGAAGTGCTATTCAGGCCCTCTCCCATCCCTTTAATCTTGTCTCCCCTAACAGTCACAATTCTAACTCTTTACAACCTAGATTAGTTGTAGTTTTTTTGAAATGTATAATTGGCATGACATATTATGTATTCTGCTCTTTCTGGTATTTTGTTGTTGTTGTTCATATAAATGTAAATTTCCCAACTTTGTTTTTCAGCATAGCCTGGTGTTTTCCTGGCTAGATTCACTTCCATTTCCACTCATTTTGTCAATACCCATTCAAAAAAACTTCCAAAACAGCCCAACTTTGAATGTAAAAATCATTTAAGATGGAAGAATTGGCCCCTATGAAAAATAGTATAAAAATGTTAAAAATGGATCTACCAACCAGGCATGGTGGTGTACACCTGTAATCCCAGTACCCAGGAGGCTGAAGCTGGGAATCACTTGAGTCCACAGGTTCGAGACAATCCTGGGCAACATAGCAAGACCTAGTCTCTTAAAAATAAATAAATAAATAAAGAGAGGATCTACCATATGAACCATATGATCCAGCAATTGTATTCAGACGTATTTTGCATTTAGAAAGATGCAAAAACTCTAATTCTAATCCACTTGCTTTCAGCTAGATCAAGCCTCAAATGAAAAACCAGGGTGGGGGGGGATTCTTTGTAGAGAATGGAAATGAACCCCTACAGGAGGATTCAGATTGGAAGGATTCAGGGTTCAGTTGAAAGTTACAGGCCTGGGTGAAAGATGCAGGAATGTTTTCAAGTTTCACATAGGTGGACTGGAGTTAAAGATGCCGCAGCTGGTTAAGATCAACCAGCTTCTCTGTGACAGAGCTTCTCCCTGGCTTCTGTTCTTTTGTCTGAACCCTTCTATAATGTAAAAAAACCTAAAAACTAATGTTTAAGTTGAATGTTTTGTTTTTAAAATATTTAAAAATGAATGACTTCACAGTAATTGATTCAAGGTTCAAACATACCTTACCTTAATCATCCATTATTTAAAACAGGTTTCTCATTTTTTAAAATTTTTAATTAATCAATTTTTTGTTTTGCATTATGTAGTCTCCATATTTCTCCCACCACCATATCACCCATGACCCATCACCATTTTCCTTCATATTCTTCCTTCTCCTATTTTGCTCCCTTCCTTCTCTTTCCTTTGTTGGACGTTTCATTTCTATAGTCAAGTTGTTAATTCTTGTCCTCTTCTTTGATTTGTCAAAGTTCCACATATATGTGAGACCAACTAGTGGTCTTCTTTTCCCTTCTGACTAATTTCAGCTAGCATTGTCCCTTCCCGCTCCATATATGTTGCCACAAATGGCATGATTTTGCCACTTTTGATTGGCTGAATAATACTCTCTTGTCTAAATATACCACAGCTTTTTGATTCATTCGGGGACATTCGGTTGTTTCCACAACCTGGCTATTGTAAATCGTGCTGCAATAAACGCTGGAGTACAGGTTTCTCAAAAAGATCTTTCAATCCACGTGTGAATGGAAGGAGAAAAAGAAGCCAAGTTCTCAACATCTTGCAACTCTTTGTGTCTTTGTGGAAATTCCTGAAACACTGTGTTTTAAAGATCCATCAAATAAAGCTGACATCTGACTTTCCATCTTCCATCCTACAGAAATATTGTCTGTACTCTGGAGTGTGTGAAGTGTTTCTGTCCTCCGTCTGCCTGAGTCCCAATGATGTCTGTATTCCAGGTCATGATTTTACTGTGCAATCAGCAAAGCTTCATCTGCACACACGTCGACTACTGCCACCCTCACTGCTACCTGCACCACAGTCGCTCCTGCGCGCGGCTGGTCAGGGCCATCAAGCTGCTCTATGGGGACACCGTGGATGCCCTCCGGGAGAGCAACAACAGCAGCAATGTGGCTCTTCGGGGCAAGAAGCAGAAAGAGGTGAGCAATGATTACCTGATAATAGACCAGTGATAAGAAAATGATGTAATGATGTCCAAACCATTTTCCTCTGGATATAAAAAAATTAGGCCACTGCAGTTAAGCAAATCAGACTGCTTATCTGTGTGATTCTGAGCAAAGATAGAAAAGGAGAGAAAAAAGGATAAATGTGTTCTTTGTCTTTGTGTCCACAGAAAACATAGAAGCTTTCCCCAGATTTTGCCTTATTTCTATAAATAACTGAGAACTGATAGGAAAGATGGTGATAAGTAGATAATCAAGCTAGGTAAAATAATGATCTCCCCACTCTAATCCCTGCTACCTATGAATATGTTACCTCCAGAGGCAAAAAGGATTTTGCTCCTCTGGATAAATTAAGAGTCTTTTGATGGGGAGATTGTCCTGAATTATCCAGGCAGGTTCAATGTGATCAAAAAATGGACACGTGAGCAGGAAAGGAGGTAATACAGTCAGAGGCAGATGGGATAACAGAGGTAGAGGTCAGAGTATTACAGGCCCTTAAGCCAAGAAATGCTGGAAGTCTCTAGAAACTGGAAAAGACAAGGAGATGAAGGATTCCTTAGAGCTGTCAGGAAGACAGCTCTGCCAATTCATTTCATGCTTCTGAGACCTCCGGAATGGTAAGGTAATTCATTTGTGTTGTTTCAAGCCGTGACAATTGTGGTGATGTGTTTATGGCAGCAATAAGAAATTCCTACAGTTAAATATTAAGGATAAGTAATAAATGACCCAACTGCAGATAAATAACCCAGTAATCTAGCCAACTGATGAAAGGAAATACCTCCATGAAGTGATTACACTTTCGAAGCATTCAGCTGCACTCTCTTGAATCAATAAACAGTTGAGTTGGCAGCCAATGGAGATGGTAACCAGAGCGGTGGTGTTCCTGCCAGGAAAGCTCTGGGCTGCCCACCTACCCCTGCACAGGCATTATCCCAAGATGCCCAGTGAATAAATGCACTGCGCTTGCAGCTGTTTCTTCCAAGTGGTTTGCAAAGAGATTTTTATATAGTACCTATTCAATGTCCTGAGTATTCATTATGCACCTGCTGTTGGCACAATAGTAGGCCAGATATTCTGAAGGAAACAAAAAATAAAAAGTAGGACCAGAGGATCCATCTACTAAGAATTTGGCAAGTCTAGTTAGGTGGGGTGTGGATGGCAATAATATACGAATCAAACAGCTACAGAGAACGAGCGATGCAAAGTGCTCAGTTAATCCATATAGTAATTTTTAATACTTCAGCACCTGCAAATGGATTTTTTAAATTACAACCTTTTGAATATGGAAACAATGTTTATTGAAGAAATTGTGGATAAAAGAAAAGACTCTAAATGGAAAAAGTATCCTATGCATCATGATGTAAGTGTGCTAATTTGTCTTCTGAGTATAATCTTTAAAATGTTTTTTGAAACATGTGTGTGAGTGTAAAGGAGGCATTTTCATTGACAGAGAGGTTTTTGAGTCTTGAAAATCTTGGCCAGGAGACATTATTTTCCAGTTTTACAGGTGAAAAAACTGAGGCTCAGAAAAATGCAGTTGTCTACACTTCACATCTATAACATATCAGCTAGACTTAGAAAATATGGAATCACAGTCATTTTTCAAACTAGACTTTCTTACATGTCATGATATTCAAACTATAAGAAATTCTGAGTGAGGCCAGGGGAATCAACAAATGTACTGTCTGAACTGCTAAGTACATTTAGTGCACTTTCAAATATGATGGATTTTTGTAAACTACCATTTCTTATACATGAATACATAAATATATATTATCACCTTCATAAAGAACTTTTTTTCTCATAGCAAAAAAAGAAACTATATACACATTTGTATGTGCCTGTATATAGATATATGTTATATACATGTACACATATGTAATATATGCATATCTGTGTGCATTCTATATGCATATATCCATAAACCCCACACACTCTTTCTATGCATATATAACATCCACACTATATACTTTTATATATAAATATATATATCAAACATAAATAACGTTACATTTGAAGCAAACCTATTATCTTTTAGGTCAGTTTTTCATCTAAAAACTCCCTTTTAGGGAAAAACCACATGTCGGAAGTTACAAAACTACATAAGTCTAATAAAAGTTCATAAACATTGAGATTTCTTACTACCACACCTTTGCTTCAACTTTACTTTCCCTTGTACTCTTCCATGGTCTCCAAACATACTTCATCATCGAACTTAGGTGCCATATGCTCCCTGACACTTATTCTCATCTCTCTAGTGTTAAGCATAAGGCATATTGCAAGTGGGTGATGAATGGTTTTTTTCCACCCTTCCTTCTTCCTCTAAATTTCAGTGACATTTTGTGTTTTTCTCATTCTTCATTCAATTATTCATCCATTCATCCATGCATTCACCTATCCAACAAATTTTTAAAAAAATATGAATCACAAGAGTCCATACTCTGTGTTAGATGCAGTAAACCTGCCTTAATACCAGTCATAGAGACCAGTTGTAAAAACAGACATTGTTAAAATAAGCATCCCAAATTGATATAAATTTGAAACAGCAGTAAACAAGGGCAGTGATGAAGACACATAGTATCCAGTTCAGTAGACAGCATGAGCGAGATCACCAACAAGCCTCAGAATTTGTGCAGGGTATAAGATGACTCACCTTTAAAGTGGTAGATGATCGTTGACTCAAGGAGGTATAGATGTTAATTGGACCCAGAATTTTCCAACCGGAGAGAAGAGGTGAGAATGAAGAATCACATCTGGAATACAGAAATAGAGATGGATGATGAGGTTGCACCAGCAGATAAGAGAGGGACCAGACCATGATAGTCTCCCAGGTAATGGGAAAATTCCTAGCCTTTATCCTGTGAGTGGTGGGAAGTACTGAGTGATTTTAATGATTCTGTGGGAGAAGTGTGGTGATCACAAGTCCTTTCCCTCCCTTAGTTAATTATAAACTTTCTGAGAACTGAGGAAGTTGTACACATCCTGTGTCCAGTGTGATGCCTCATTTACAGCAAAGATATAGTAACTATTGAATGAGTAGATTAGAGAACTCTAGGGAATTTTGTGAATTCCTTTTACCTTTCAACCAAGAAGCAGCAACAAAGGCTTACATTTCTGAAAAGGAAAGGGAGAGTAAGGCAAGAGCTATCATGTGCTAACCTTAACTCATTTATATTAGTCAAACAGGTGGAGAATTGAAAAGATGCATTGAGTCTTTGGTGATAGACATTTTATTTCCAAAATTCCAGCCTCTTGTTATAGTCCTTTTTTCCTCTTATGATGTTTCCATTTGGCTGTTTTGAATCTGTCGTGTAGATGAACAATGCTCACATTTCCAGGGCCAGAATGAAAACAGAGTAGGCAATAAAACAAGAATAAAAGCAGTGGTTCTGTGATTAAAACCTAATCATATGAGCAATTGTTATTTCATTTATGTTTCCTTTTTAATTAACTTTTATGGCAGATGATATTAGTAGTAGCATATTTTGTAACATATCTAACTCTGATTGATCTGTTAATCTGCATTTCAATGCCTAGAGACTCACTGTACATTGTTAGTCTACTTTAGTGTACTTTCAGACTAGAGGAGTTTTTATAGATTATCATTTTATATACAGGATATACGTATATATAGTCACCTTCACAAAGAATTCTTTTTTTCCCCCTAGCATCTTGTCCAGTGCTATATTCTAAAGAAAGGGAAAAATCATTAGTGCTTCCTGATGAAAAAAGTTGATTAAACAATTTTTGCTTTTCAGTCAAAAAGGATAGAGATAAAAGGTGATGTGGGTCCAAAATGAAAAGGACAATGTCTATAAATTTTATGAAACAAATGGCCCTGAGAAGAGGCCAAGAAGATCTGCAGGATTTATCTTCTTCTAAAACTATGGAAAACTTAGCAGTGGGGCCAAGAGCAAGCTAAGGCCTGGATTTCATGGGCCAGAATGACTGTCTACCATAACACACATAATCTGCTCCATGATACATAACAAAAGATGGGGGAGACACAATACATCTAGATTGCCTTTCTTGTGAAATGTTGCACTTCTATTGGCATGGTGTCTTTTCCCATAAAGTAAAGAAATTGCTTTTCCAGAAAACTTGGTTGACTGACCTCCATTTCCCCAAATTTTTAATATTTCATTATTTCACAGTATATCACCATTGATAGCATATGTATCTTTTTTTATTAACCTTGACTTCTCATTTGTTTATTTTCTCTCTCTTCTGGTAAGATATTCCTTGTGAGGGCAAGCACCATATGCATTTTGCCTCTTGGCATACACCCAAGACTTAACCCAATTCTTGGGCATATGGCTAATTCTTTTATTTTTAATAATATGTATATTTCACTTCTTTGCATTCCCTGGGGTTCACCTACCACCTCCTCTTCCTGACTGATACCCCTCTTACCCCCACAGTTGTGTTCTTTAGTTTGGTCATGAGCTTGTTTTGACTTTTCCTCCTGGACTTTTGTTTTTCCTATGTCCCATATATTAGTGAAACAATTTGGTTTCTGTCTTTTTCTTTCTGACTTGTTTCTGCTAATATGAATTTTCTAGGTACATCGATATTATCTCAAATTCATTAGGTTTGCCATTTTTAATTGATAAGTAATATTCCATGTGTATCTATAACACATCTTTTTCATCCATTCATCTCTTTTGGGCCATTTGGGTTGTTTCCATGTCTTTGCAATTATAAATAGTGCTGCAGTAAACATCCGAGCACAGGTGTCCCTTTGTATAAGTATTGAGGTCTCCTTTGGGTAGATTCCCAGAAGAGCAATTTGCTGGGTCAAATAGTAGCTTCATTTTCATTAATTTGTGGGTCCTCCACACTGCTTTCCATATGGCTAATTCTGAATAAATATCTTTGACTGATTAAAAGGATATATGGAATTTCTACTTAAGTAATTATTATACCTCTGTAAGCAATACCTTTATTTCAAAAAATAGAAATCCATTGAAATGTTCAACTAATTAGAGAATGTCTTCAAAGGGATAATATCAGAATCTCATAAAACCAGGGCAAAATAGGCCACACAACCAAGTCTGAAGGAAAAGAGCGCCAAAGCTTTGATTCATTTTGGGAGAGGACTTGTCTCTCATTTTTGCTCCTCTTGTTTTCATTCATCTTAGACATTTAGACAGAAAATCCCAAGATTTCATCATGAGTTCTCAGTCTCAGAAAACTTCACCAAATGATTTAGGATTTGTATTCCTTAATCCCCCAGCAGGGGAATTTGATAAGTTCAAGTTCTCTTCTTCATACAAATACCCCAAGTGATAAATTCCTGTATTATAAATCTAATCAGTAGTAATCAGAAAGAAAAGTCACAGAGTTAAATAGACTGAATATATCCAAGACATGCACATGGAAGAAAGGACAGTTGTCTAAGTGTTCTACCATCCCTTGACAAGTATGTCTTAGTATCCTTAACAGTTCTTGGGGCTATCTAACTGCCTCCCTTTATTTACAGCTGCTTCTCATGGATTGAATCAACCCATTGAATAATATCCTGTATTAGTGATAAATTCTGTCCTTTGATCTGGGTTTTTCGTCTTCTACCAAATCCTAATGTTATGTAATTCCAACCACCAAGTATATTTTACAACCCAACAAAATTTCTAACTTCCAAGAACCACTAATGATGAGTAGGTATCTTGAAAACTAGCTTCATGCTCCATCCAGTTCTTGGCTTTCTTCTAACCAAGCTTTATACCAAAGCAAAAAGCACAAGATGATAGCCTTGTTAGTCCTGGTAGAAGTTTTTAGGACCTTCACATTATATCTCTATCACACATATACCCATAACTGATATCTTTCCAGTTTGAACAAGTCATTTAAAGAGAATGACTACCCATCACCCTTCAACAATGAAATCCCTTGTAATTCTCTTTTCCACAAAAAAAGTAATTTCATGAGACCACCACAACTCATGCTGCCAAGGAGAGCATCTCATGATTTTAATAAGTATATGATATCTGAGAAGGTAGACTTATCCCTCTGTCCCCAGTTGGCAGGATTAAGTATAACCCCACATTTCCCAGAGTGTAAGGGACAAGCATAAATGTTTATCTTTTTTTTTCTAAGCTGAGAACTTTCCTATCCGTGCCTGGCTAAAGTTACTATCATTTAATAATGATGCATTGCTTAAAATTAACCCTGAAAACAAAATGCTCATAAAAGGAGAAAAAAATAAAATAGTTTAAAAATTCAAAACTTGTATTTTAAAACAATTGTAATCACCTGGGGAAATATTCATTAAAAGTCATAGTGAAATAAGCTGCTTAATATTATGTGTTACATATACAAAGTATGATCAGAATTGTGCTGTGATACATAGGGAACAAAAATGACTGAAAAGAACCCAATAATTGGGTTGGTGTTATAGGAATTTTGTCTTCCTCTTCATAATTGTTCTGTGTATTCCAGATATTCTAAAATTTGCATTTATTGTTTTGTAAATAGAAAGAATAAAAGCAGATGTTACTTTTTAAATACTTTGACCATGGTAAAAAAAAATTGGCTCACCTCTACATTTATATAGGAAATAACTGTTATAGATGACTTTAGAAGTTTTCAAATAATATGAATAAAATATCCATGATAATTGAATTGTATATTGCTTTTACATTCATGGGGTGGAGGGGAAAGAAAATTCAAGTTTCTTTCCTTAAATGGTAGATGTTCCTAAGCGTGTGCCTCCATGCTTTTATCTTTCGAAAACACTGCAAGAATTGATTTATTTGTTTCCAAGTAGATTCATTTTAAAAGTTTGTTTTGTGCCAGTCCTATAACAGAGTAATTGTCTTGATTCTTTTTGTCAGAGTTTTGAAAATTTTCTTGGAACTTGCATGTACTTTTAGATTTGTCTTTTCTTTCAAATACTCCCTTTTATAATGAAGCTCTGTTTAAAAATTCTTAAGTTCAGTTTTTTCCCTTTGGCATCAAGGGAGAACGTGTTTCATTGACATGGCACTCAAAAAACAAATGAGCATTTATTCTCTGCAAAGGGATGGACACCCTCTTTGCTCAGCCTGGAGTATAAACTAGAAGAATTGGGACTCAGGATAAACAAATAAGGACTTGTTACTGCTGAGAGCCATTATTCTCCCAGCTGCTATATCCCACCATTTCTTGGCATTTAGAGAGTTACAGGAAGAAATTTGCTCTGAGTGGATACAGAACTATTCTGGATCCTTATTAAGGAGACAATTTGAACAAACTTCTGCCTCCTATATATGAATATAAAGTTTTCAAGGACACCATTTTACCTATATTAGTCAGGCCTGTATGATGGATACTTCCTTAATGAGTTTTTTCTCTTTTATTTCCTCTCTTCTTGGAAATATTTTCTTTCTTCCATGACCAAATAATAGGCTTATAACATCCAAACCTGTAAAGGAACTATTATATAGATTGACTTTTAATTGATTTAATATTTTTATTTTATTTTTGTTTTACTTTACTGTTGATCTACAATATAAGTTTTAGCAATATATTTCAATATATTTTAGCAATATATTAGAAATAAATATATTTCTGGGTAGAGGTATATGTCACAGTGTACTACTACCAAAGGTTTAGCATAATTCATCACTATCAAATTGATTCCCATTGGGAAGATCCCCAATGGAGTATGGTAAAGAACTATGGGTGCACTATTGTTTGGTGTGGTGTTGCTACATCTGAAGGGGTATGATGCTATGCCTCTGAATCATACAAGTGTTAGAAACCAATGTACTCAATAAAAAGATAAATAAAGCAGAAGTATAAAACCAAACAAACTCCCAAATATCACCTTCTACCGATTCTTTTCACCCCATTCTACTTCCCTTCTGGTAACCACCATTTTATTTGCAAAGTTGTTGTGTTATTTATAACTATTATAATGCTTTAGTTATATTCCACATATAAATGAAACCATCTTTCCATTTGTCTTTTACCTACTGTGTCTAACATAATATCTCAAGTTTTATCCAAATTATCCCAAAAGACAGGATTTTATCTTTCTTATAGCTGAGTAACTTTCCACTGAGTATATATAACTCAACTTCTTTACTCAGTAATCCAGTGGTGATAGGCAATTAGGTTGTTTCCATATCTTGATTACTGTGAATAGTGCTGCAATGAACATAAGCATATGCATATTTTACTTATTTTTCAAATAAGTTTTTTCACATTCTTTAGAAAATTGCAGAATTGCAGAATCATACAGCATTTCTATTTTTATTTTTTTAAATAACCAAAAGACTTCACCAATTAACATTCCCAATAACAATGTAGTTAACTGCCTGTGGCCGCCCTGCTTCGGCAGGTGGTCCCGGCCGTGCTCAGCCACCCCTCTGCTTTGTGTGGTGGGTGGAGAGTGGCCCCCATCCAGGTGGGCGCTGGGATGGGAAGGGCATGGAGGTGTCGGCAGCCAGAATAGGGCTCTGGGCATGCCCGCAGCCGCCCCGCTTTAGCGGGCGGTCGCAGCTGGGCCTTCACACACTCAGGCACCAATGTGGGGAGGGGGGAGCACGGTCCCTCTCTTTCACTCTCACCCAATTAATCCTCAGAAGGAAAGAGAAGAGAACTAATAATCCATTGGACCAATAGAATTGGTGAGGGACCAGAGCAAAATACTGTGCACAAATACAAGCGGACCACAAGAGAAGGAACTGTGAGAAAGACAAGGTATAATGGACTGAAGAAATGATCATGGACATCACCTATAACACACCTAAGGCCACATAGTGGACGTACCAAAAGCTAAGGACTGATACACAACTCAAGAAAGCAAGGTGCCCGTCCCCATTCCATGGGAGAGGAAGGTTACAGAGATGGGGCTGCAGGCCTACACAAAGCTACGATGAAGAAGAGGAAACGATCTGCAAAGTCTTTCGGCAGATGCCCTCCACAACAAGTATCTTCTACAGTGAATGGAATTGATTGAAGACCGTCAACAACGAGAAAACACCAATAGATTCCAAATGAGAATGAACTGCTACCCTGTACAGAGATAAAACTGAACATCTACCAACAAGGCTTGTTATATTCTAGGATTACAGTCCTTCACACAAGAAAAGGACATTGCCATAGAAAGCGAAGAGACCAAAGGACTTAACATAGACCAAAAAGCAAGGAGAGGGGCTGGAGTGAACAGAGGGGCATCGCTGGTGGGGGGTGGGGGGAGGAGGCTTTCCAATAATCATTTGCCTATACTGTAAAATCTAAAGTATAAAATTTTAAGAATTTTTAAAAATTGGAAAATGTAGTTAACTTAATATATTAAAGAATTTGTATTTTTTAACTTATAATTTAAATCTAAATTTCTTAAAATGGAAATTGGGAGATTTTTCTTCCTTGTTTTGCTAATTATCCGTGCAATTTGGCCAAATTGCTTCACCTCTCATAATCTCAAATTTGTCTATGGTAGAAGAGAAACCTGTCGCTAAATATCTCTAGGTTCCTTTTTCATCATAAAATGCATTGCTTTTATCACTTTCAGATCATGGGACCCACAAAAAGGATTTCAGTCCCCCTTCCATTAGACGAAGATAGTTACTTGGAGAATTTGAGGGAGACCAGCACTGTTGTTTTTTGAAAGCACACACAACACTCTGTCACCTATCACATATGTTCGTTTCAGTGCTCTGATAAGTCATGCCTAAGGACACCTTCTCTGAAGAAGAGAGTTTCAGATGCCAATCTAGAAGGGAAGAAGGACTCAGGAATGCTGAAATACATCAGACTGCAGGTATTGACACCTGGATCAGAAATATTCATGGCGTGCTATAGGGAGTGGGCTGCTGATATTCCTATTACTGATGTTTGCAGCATACAATGCCAGTGGGCATAGTAGTGTTATAAAGGCCATTTTAATTGTGAGCAAGTGTCACCAAGTGTGCAAACAAAATATCCGTTTTTGCTAAACAGCACATGTCGGTAAAGAAAAGGCTGGGAAGCTTGCCTGGGTTTGAATCCCATATCTGCTCTTCTGGATATAAGACCTTTGGCAATTGTAACTAAATTAAAGTACAACTAAGTTGTAATTTAGTTACCTGCTGTATAAGATGGGCATTATAACTTAGGCCTATCTCAAAGGGCTATTGTATGAATTACATGAGACAGTATACTAAGTTATTTACCCAGTGCTTGACACATTGTTATATTGTTATTACAGACTAAACTCTAAGTCATAATGTTTGTCCAGAGGAAAAAAAAAAGAAACCTTTTTATACTATTTAGAGGAGTGTTGAAATTGATGGTTAAAGACATACACTTGTCTAGAACCTATATTTTTTTTGTCTAAATATCCAAAATAATGGATTTAATAATTTTATTAACCTCGGCTAACAACCATAATGCAAATTATTCTTCAAAGAAAAATGCCATCCAAGTTTATACTTATTTAGAAAGCTAATTTTGTAAATGAAACCCCTTTATAAATTAAGGATTGCTCATAGTTTTCAGTGGAAATCAACTCCTAGTAAGAGAGAAAAGAGGGTTCTTTGAAAGTTCATTAGGACTTTCCACAAAGCTGTATTGACTGAAGTCTCTTTTCTCAGAGAACTGAGCTTATTCTATAGATTTTTTTCCCCCTGGGTTACTGTAAGGCAGTTTTTTTCTGTGATGAAAACATCATAAAATCAATATGATTTTTTCCTAATTATGCATCAGCTCAATTATACACCAGGCCAATGAAGAGATTCCCATCCTAGAAAGCATTTTAAGGTCACTGAAGGGAAAAGAGAGTAAAGTGGTACTTGCATCTCTAGGGGAGTGGAGCAACCAGTGTCTTCCAAGGCATTAAGACATACGATTCATCTTTCCCCAGGTGATGAGCCTGTCGCCTGCCCCCTTATCTCTGTTAATAAAGGCAGCGCCGATTCTGACAGAGGAGATGTATGGGGACATCCAGCCTGCTGCCTGGGAGCTCCTGCTCAGCATGGATGAGCACATGGCAGGAGCAGCAGGTAAAAAGAACCACACAGGACCCTGTTCCTGCAGCTACCAGTTCCAGTGGCCAAATGAGAGAGAGGTTGATCAGGCAGTTTTCACTTCCCAGTTGAGGAACAGCATTTGCTGGAGCTCTTGCCTGACATGCATAGGGCTCTTGGGCGTAAGAAGCGTGCCACATCCTGTGAGCCCACTGTCAAGTTCATTTGTAGTTTGAATGAGAGAAGTATGTCTCCTAGATGTTGTCCCATTATAGAGGATTTCCACAGAGCATATACATTTTCACTGTATTTCATCAATGATAAAATTCTGTTTGCTGGTTGTATTTTCCTGGAGTTACCATGACCTGCCATCCTTAGCTTTATTAAATGTAAGTTATCTTACGTAAGTAATATTCTGTATGCAAATCACAATCTCAACACAGATTTGCTGAAATTTAAGTGACAGGTCCAAAACCACATGAGTTAGTGAAGAGTAGATGCCGAGGTCAGGTACGACACCTTTGCCCACTTTACCCCTATTTCTTTATTTTCTGTAGTTATTTTAATTATAAAATGCATATGGTAAATGCATATGGATGATATAAAATATGAAGTTAAAAATATCACTCTCCCATAACTGTTCCTGCCTTTTCTCAGAGGCAACAATTTTATGAGTCTCATAATTCTAGAGTAACCACGCATATATGTGTGTTAGTGTATATCTTGTATATTTGCCTTTTCACATAATAAGAAATACCATCAAGACTTTACACCTTCCATTTGTATCTAGGAACTGGTTTTTAACATCAGTTTATAGCTTTCCCTTGCTTTTTTTTTTTAAATGAATGAATATAATACATTCAATCAGGACCTATTAATGCAAATTTAGGTTCCAGCCCTTTTCTCTTTTGTGATACCACAACAAATGTCTTTATAAAACATTTTTGTTCATATTAAAGTACAGGTTTTTTACTTCTAGATCACTTATTTTTCAAAGAGAGCTGCAGTTGCTCGGGGAAGAGTATACGCCCCAAGTAGGGCAGCCATGGATATCTACATGGAGTGGTAGAAATGGTTTTCCAGACTTTAAGAACTAAAAGTTAACCGGGCATGGTGGCTCGTGCTTGTCAGCTTCAGCCTATGAAGCGACCGGGACTAGGGATCGCGGTTCAAGTCCCGCCTGGGGCCCGAGCAAGACCTAGTTCCAAAAAAATAGCTGGGTGTGGTGGCTCACGCCTGTCATCCCAGCTACCTGGGAAGCTGAGGCTGGGGATTGCTTGATTCTGTGGTACCCCGGGCAACGAGAGCCTGAGATTCCACAGGCAAAAATAGCAAGACCTAGTCTCAAAAAAAAAAAATAAATAAATAAAAATTTTTTAAAAAATAAAAAAGAACTAAAAGTTACTAAGCAAAGAAAATGATATAAGAAAAGACACATGAGAGGCATGGAAATGAGTCCGGTTTATCTGGAAGGCTAAGGAGGAGGTGATGACTGGGATGATTTTTGTAGAGGAATCACCAGGCCCCAATATTAGATAAGTGGGACTCAGATTTAACATAGCAGGCTTAGGCATGCGGATTTCCCATCAAACTGTGAAATCTATTCTTGGCCTCTGAGTCAGAGCAATGATGTACATAGAGTGTGAATTGTTATCAAGTTTAAGGTGGCAACACTGAATGGAGTAACTTGACTTTAAAAATCATGGTATTAGATGATGAAGAGATTTATCATTGGTAATATGACCCTAAATCTAAGGGAAAAGGCCAAAGCTAGTGGTAAATTAGTGGAAATTTTGATATATGTTGGAACTGAAATATTTGAGATTAGGTGGGATCTCCATGGAAGAATCAGTAGAGAGGGAAATACAGAGCATAAGTACTAAGCCATTGGCCTTCTCTGCCTTCAGAAGACAGGAAAAATGCTGGCCACCAGATGACCCAAGGAAAAGCATCAGATAAGTAGAATTCAAACAATCTCAAGGTGAAAGTGAAGGAGGATAATTCTTCAATGATATTGTTATGAAAATGCTATAAATTGAAAGGTAACAGTGCGGTAAACATACCTGGCTCTGCTGATAAGTTGGCTTTCTAAGAAAATTGTGTCAGCTAATAGATTGATTTAAAATGCTGACTGCAATGATATAAAGAGCTTTCAAAGAGTAAAACAAAGTATCACAAACTTTAAAGAAAAGTAAAGCAAGGCGCACAATGGATATTTAAGGAGCTGGTAGAATAAAGAATTATCCAAAGCTAATGATTACAAGAGCTAACGTTTGTTTTAGAACTGCGTATCGTACACATTACCTTACCAGATCATACCAGGCTTTTTGTAGATGAGCAAATGGGGACTCAGAGAGTTAAAGGGTTTATCCATAAATGCACACAGTTCAGAAAGCCAGGAAACCAAACTTAGATCTTTGATATCACTGAATTTAGATTTTTTGATCTCTCTCTCTGTCTCTCTCTCTCTCACACACACACACAACTTGCTAATATACATTACCTCTAAAAAATAAAATGCACTTTAGAAGTATATAGCATTTAAAATTCATAAATCACTTTCTCATGCACTATTTTATTTATAGTCATTTAGATACTGTTATTATTAGCAGCAGCAACATTGTCATTGATGTTTTACCAGTGGAGAAGCAGAAGCTAAGAAAAGTTATGAGGCTTACTCAGAATTGTATAGCAAAGAAGTATAAAAGCTGAGACTCAACTTCAGTTGTTTTGATACAGTTGCCCCCAGAACATTTTGAGGCTTTTGGAAAAAGTATGAGAGATTTTAAAGTATGTTTTCAGGATGGCATATGGTTCTTCCATCTTTGCTATGGAATGTACTCATCTTTCTTCTTATTCATTAGCTTTATCACAATGGCATTATGATTATAAAATCCTTTTGACTTCTCAATCTCAGATCTTTTAGAAGGACTTAAGAATCCACAGTGTGAATTTCATTTGTAATATAGCTGGTGTAATTGGAGCAGTTTTTAATGGTCACTTTTATGTACTGTCCTAGGGTTACCATGAGGTGACTCTAGCCATTTCCTATAAAGAATACTGCAGTATGTAATTTCCTTTTTTCTATTTGCTTCCTTTGGCACTCACTTTCACTGTGAGCCAAAAAAGAAATGTCTGGGTTAGAATGTGTGCCGATCGAAATGTCATGCTGTAGCCCCGTGTCATATTGGAAGACTGTGGGTGGCATAAGGAGTGATGTTTGGTTTCCAGTGGCTGAAAAACAAGGTTTGCCCCCTCCAGTGTTGGTTTTCTGGCTCCATTAGTTCTGGAGTCATTATCAGGAGGTCGGAACCATTCCCCCCTATGCTCCATCCCCAAGAATTATGCAGGATTTAAAGACATGCAGCTGATGAATTGTTGACTGTCTCTAGCTGCCATGTTCCTGCTGTGTGCGGTGAAGGTCCCCGAAGCTGTGTCCGACATGCTGATGTCCGAGTTCCACCACCCTGAGACCGTGCAGAGGCTGAACGCTGTCCTGAAATTCCACACACTCTGGCGGTTTCGCTACCAGGTCTGGCCCCGGATGGAAGAGGGCGCACAGCAGATTTTCAAGGTAAGGGATCATTTCCATAGCAAACCAGTTCAGGTCTTGCTTAAATCCTTAGTCCTGAAATCCCTTGTGTGTGGATGGCCGAAGAGATGTTCATTCTTTCTCTCTCATTATATAAGCAAACCTAGCTCAAACATGCATGAAATCTTCTTAACACAAATCAACGACAGAAAAATACAGAGGAAAAATTCATGTCTCTCCCAGCCTTAAAGATTGGTGTATTAGAGTTGGGGGTTTAGTCTTCCACACATTTGCCACCTACACATAAATAGAAGTTTTTTGAAGAACAGGGTGATTCACATAAAGAAATCCCAAATAGAGATCCTGTCATCGAAGTCCTTTATTTTTTTAATGAGTGAGCTGAAGCCCAAGAAAGGTCACCTGGTGCTCTATAGCAGCTCGTGCTCTGTAAAGTGTCTCAAATGTACTTTAGACTCATTCTAGCTTACATTCCATCTTACCTCATTCTTCTGGTACCAATTAACAGATCCCACCTCCGAGCATAAACTTCACCCTGCCCTCACCAGTGCTGGGGATGCCATCTGTGCCCATGTTTGACCCCCCCTGGGTCCCCCAATGCAGCGGAAGTGTCCAGGATCCCATTAATGAAGACCAGTCTGTGAGTAACAGGCACTTTCTTTACCTTTTCTCCGTGGGTACATGTACGACAGAAGAATGATAAATGTGTGAACCAATCCAGACATTCTTTTCATAAGACGACACGGTTGTAATAACAACACCGAAAATTAACCACAAGCAATCTTTGTTCTTGTGAATGGAAGGAACTGATAGTTGGTAGTTACTATTTGTAGACCTCCACACCAGCACAGTTTTGTTTTCTCATCAAAGCAGCAATCACCCTAGAAAGCATTTTTTAAAAATTATTCATTGATTTCTTAGCCAAATGTAGCATGTTTGATTTATTTAAAAACAAATATATTTATTTAACCTAAAAGATATAACCTACCTAAAAGTTAGTAATATTCACTGTGGATGAATAACAAGAACTGAGTTGGGAAGCCCTTGCTTGTTGTTTGAACCTTACTCTGCTCTTCATTTTCTTGATCATCAGTATTGTTATTGCAAATATCTCTCAGACCCAAGGTATTATGATAGCGCTTCATATGCCGCTGCTCCAGGTAATAGAGTTTATATCAGCTTATGTGTGAAGATTTGTGTATGTAGGTATGTATGGACATACATATGTCTGTGTGTGGACAAAAATCAATCATATACAACTTCTGAAAAAATATATATTCAAAGTATGCTTTTTCACATGTTTGCGTGTCATTGATATCACCTCAAAACCTAAATGTGAAATAGAATTCTTTCCAAAAATCACAACTTCCTTGAATGATTATTTTGAGTGAAAAAGAATAATTCAGTTGACTGCAATCTGGAAACATGGCAGAAAGACAAGCAAATAAATCTCCATAAGACTTGATCACGGGTGCCCTGACATTTCCTAAGGACAGAATGCCGTGTTTGTGTAATTCGCTGGAACATTTTTTATGCCTGTAGCTTCACAGGGGAGTTGCTGCTCAGTGAATTTTCTTGCATGTATCCATAGAAATCCTTCTCAGCTCGGGCTGTGTCCCGCTCCCATCAAAGGGCAGAACACATCTTAAAGAACTTGCAACAGGAGGAAGAGAAGAAACGTCTTGGTCGAGAAGCCAGCCTCATCACTGCCATCCCCATCACCCAGGAGGCTTGCTATGAACCCACCTGCACACCCAACTCAGAGCCAGAAGAAGAAGGTGCCCTCTGTACATGGGACTCCTTCGGGGGGGGGGGGTCGAGTCTCAGGAAAGGGAAAACACTTGGTTTGAAATAAATGATTGATGATTTTATGTGACATGAGGTGATGTGCTCCCTCCCTCCATCTCTCTCTCTCTCTCTCTCTCTCTCTCTCTCTCTCTCTCTCTCTCTCTCACACACACACACACACACACACACACATACCTCTTGGATACTATCCAAAGACAGAGAAAACATGATGGTTTTTAAATGTAAGAGTTGGCCTGTCAACACAGATGGGTGCTAGTTTAGCGACATGGAATGAGCCAGTATGATAATTACCAAACAGTGGCTGTGATTCAGGAACTGGTGGACCCATGCATATAAAAACAATGAAGTCACTGTTTAATTATTTAAAAAAATAGGATTGGTCTATTAACTAATTTCAGCTTTTATAAGGTGAGACAATTTGCTGGTTAGTGTCGAATATTATTATGAACCATTCCAAATTCAGTGACTGCTCTGCTTTTTGGAAACTTTAGGAGAATTTTCTCTCTTTTTCTGTTGTTTTAGGTTTTCCCTTTTGATCAGCACTCCGAGTTCCTTAAGCCTGAGGCTCTGAGAGCAAATGCATACTTGTCTGCACCAAAAGGATCGCTGTAGTTGCAATGACAGTAACTTTTTCGTGGTAAACCCAAAGTTCACATTCCCCATTTTCTTTGCCAGTAGAAGAAGTCACCAACCTGGCATCCCGTCGGCTGTCTGTTAGTCCATCCTGCACCTCTAGCACTTCCCACAGAAATTACTCCTTCCGCCGGGGATCAGTCTGGTCTGTGCGCTCAGCTGTCAGTGCGGAAGGTGGGTGCTTCTCACGGTGGTGTCACGCTGTGCTTCACATTTCCTCTTTAGGCCGGGTGTGGTGGCGCGTGCCTGTAATCCAAGCGCTGGGAGGCAAGAGGCCCTGGATCGCTTGAGTTCGCGGGTTGGAGACTGCCCCCGGCAACATAGCAAGACCTAGTCTTTAAAAAAAGCAGCCGGGCTCGGGGGCAGGCGCCTGTAATCCCAGCTACCAGGGAGGCTGTGGCTGAGGATCGTTTGAGTCCACGGGATTGGGTCTACCCCAGGCAACATAGCTAGACCTACTCTCATAATAAAGGAAAACAAATTTCCTCTTCACCGGCTGGATTCTACCTAGTTGTTTCCATGATCAGAAGTAGAGTCAGGAAGTCGCCAATGATTATTATTGCATGGTTTAGCAATTCCTTCAGTTCTACCAGTTTTTATTTTATATGGCTTCTGTACTTTCTATAGCTCTGTTGCTGGTTGTATATACGGTTAGAATTGTTATGGATTCTTTAAAAATTATTTTGCCTCTCAAAAATTATTTTGTCTTACGGTATATTTTGCCTGATACTGATAAGGACACTCCAGTTCTCCTTCGGTTCTTGTCTCTGCGTCTCATATCTATGTCTACCCTTTTGTTTTCAGCTCATTTGTATCTTTAAAACTAAGAGAAATCTCTTACAAACAACAAAGAGTTGTATCATATTGTGTTTGTTTTAATTCACAGGAACAGCTCTGTCTTTTGAGTGGAGCATTTACTACATTTATGACTAATATAATTATTGATGCTATGTGTGTCTCCCAACTAAAATATGAAATATGTTATATGAAAGACATAGTTTTGTTCCTACCTTTGACCATAATGACAATTTAATCTTTTGTCCATTAAATCTGACATCAGTAGTTTCTTTTTACACTTCTTATTCTTGTGTATGGGCCATATTTTATTGCTTCTATACATGCTTCATACTTTTTTATTTATTTATTCTAAAAGGAACATTTTAGCTGGGTGTGGTAGCGTGTACCTGTAATTCAAGCGTTAGGGGCCAAGAGACTGGGGATCACTTGAGGTTGGGGCTTCGAGACTACCCCCGGCAACATAGCAAGACCTGGTCTGGATAAAGCAGCCAGGCACCATGGCAGGCGCCTGTAATCCCAGCTATCTGGGAGACCTAGGCTGGAGATCACTTTAGTTCATGGCATCAGGACTACCCTGGGCAATATAGCGCAACCTAGTCTCAAAAAAAAGGGTATTTTAATTGATATAAAGTGGCCATTCAGCAAATCACATGCTCCCTTCTTCCTCAGGCACTAATTCTGTAATATTGTGTGCTTTGTCACCTATATTTCTGAAAATACTGAGCACTTAAATTAATCGTCAGCTAGTGGTTGAATATAGATTTCCTTAAGTACCCTGAAATAATAAGTCTCCAACTTTGGCTAATAGAGTCCTGCGGGTGGTTTTGGACATACTCTCAGAGCTCCATTAATTAGAAAACATAGCTTACCCTTTATTTTTCTTTCTACTTACACATAGTCTCAAAGTCAAGCAAAGGTGAGAGGTTAAGGCCTCTCCAGTTTCTCATACTATAGATACCCAGGAATATACTGGAATTTGACCAAGTTCCCTAGATGATTTCAAAAGTTCACAGGAAGAATATTTTGAAAAAATTACGGAGTGGTAAAATTTTCAAAGGTCTTAACTCCGCATTCCATAAATATTTCCTTCACTTAATATATAGTCAAACCTAGCTACTGTGAAAATGATTGAACAGGTCTCCTACCATCCAGCTTTTCCCAGTCCCTCTAAAATCACAAACAGGCACTTAAGCTGCCATATGAAAATAGACTCACCTAAATTCCTTCAAACTTTAGAAAAATGAGGTGATTTTTACATTAATAAGCTATTTAGTAACTTTTTAAAATTTTTATTTTATTTTATTTTGTTCTTTAGCTTACAGCCTCTGTGTTCTTTTTTTTTTTTTTTTTTTTTTTTTTT
>PVHY01000714.1:178686-201096 GCA_004024945.1 Uropsilus gracilis | reverse complement strand
GAAAATACAACGGTAACTTCCTCTCAGAATCCTAAAACCTATAATTATAAAATATAAAACTGTACCTATTTTTAAAGTATACTTTATATCAATATTGTGTCTAGTTGGCATAATTTTGTAGTAACATGAAGAAAAATTAACACCTTTAAGAACAAAAGTGAATTAGTTTCTGAACACCATTTCAAGTGCCTGTCAAGTTGTTTTTCACTGACACCAGTCTCCTTACTGGTTATCATGTGACAGACTACGTGATACTCAGGTGATGTGAGATAAAATTGTAAATTCACATTTCTAGAACATCTTTTAAAATGTTAATGAAAACTGGAAGACTAGCTAACATAATAAGGAAACAAGGCTATTACCTTTGGAGTCAGAGCAGAGGTATACAAAGTTTACCAGATGGTCAAGATATATTTGAATCAAATCAACAAGGACTCTTTTAAAAAAGAAGCAAAAAATCTCAAATATTTCATGAGTCATAATTATTTTGAGGACATACAGTTTATCAGAATTACAGATTTAACTGACTATCCTGTGTTTTTGAATCTAGAAAATCTTGTCTTTGAAACTGACTGCAATATTATTCTTGCCTTCTAAAATTGTAGTCAGAACAACATAGGTTAGAAAGATTTCTTAGGTCAGTATTTCTATAATGATAGAGAAAGAAAAATAGGTGAGTTGTGGTTAACATCCAATATTTGACGCCACTGAACATGTGACCTTTTTTGCTTTATTTAATAAGTTTATATTTTGCTTCATTTTCTATAGAATTTCACTTTGATTGCAGTGTCATGTAACAACAACACAAAAAAATAGAACCGCCATTTTCTTCAGCTTACTAGAATGCAAGCTGGTCTGCTTTTCCTCATTTTTAAATGAAACTTCACTTGGCTTTAATTTAGTTTGAATAACTAGTCATTTTCCAAGATCTAACCTTAATTTAAATTGAGAACAAGTGCATTTCAATATGACCCAATAGTGGGACCTAGCTCAATAAGATTTGCCCCTTTTGGGTCTCACAGAACATACTTTTCTTTGATCTGTAATAGGAACATATGGTGAACCTTCTGGTTTATTTTTTGTTATCCCCTGGACAGCTTTCATTCTCATGTTCACATAGCAGATGTCATATAGTATTTGTCCATCTGGGGGCAGAATCCTGCCTTCTGCCCCAACCACTGATTGTATCTAGACTCCAAACTTAACCCCAACATTTCCAAAAATCAAGGAGTCTGACAACTGGATCCTCTTGGACATGCAACTTATGACATGTAAATTTTAATTAACAAGAAAGATTCTGTACATGTGTTTCCCAGGGTTGCTTTAACAAAGTGCCACAGACTGAGTGGCTTAGGACAGTAAAATTATATTTTCTTATACTTCAAAATCAAGTTTAAAATCAAGGTGTTGGCAGTATTGGCTTCTTCTGAGGCTCACAGGGCAAGGATCTGCCCCTTAGTTTGTAGATGGCCAACATCTCTCTGAGTTTTACTTATCTTCCTTTTATAAAAGTCCGTATTTATATTTCCTCCTGTGAGATTACAGGTCATATTGGATAAGGACACGCCCTAATAACCTACTTCTTTAAATAATTGCCTATATTTCCCTAAAGATCTTACCTCCAAATACAGTTACATTCTAAGGTAATAGGGTTAGGACTTCAACAATGAATTTTGTTTGTGCACAGTTCAGCACATACCATTGATAACATAAAATATTTATAATATGGCTTTATGATAATGAAGCAAGGTCAAGATTCCAAGGCTAATTCCTAAAATGTGAAAGACAAAGAAGCTGGTGTAATGGCTCAGATGGTCATGGTGAGAACCTTTGATTGGTGTTCCAGTGACAAAAGTATTGTTACTTATTCTCATTCTTTTCCTCCATGTATGACCCCTCTGGTCTCCATTTTATACTCTAGCTTTCTGAGGCATCTGTACTCTGGACTATAACTGCTCTTTTCTCCTGCTCATACCTTAATCCTACTCTTCTTGGACAAGCCACAGGCTAAATAGCTTAAATTTTGAGATATGTGTATTTATCAATGAGAACTGAAAATCTTCCAAGCATAGCTGGCATAACTCTTGGTCTCATAAAAATGCAGAAAGCTCTCAACATTCATCTCCACCTATACGAGGGCAATATTGATTTACTGTTTTCATTTTTGAGTCACTGAAAATTAAATTCTTTTTCTCTATTGAAGAATTCGTAACACATTGTATATTGCCTCATATTAGGATTGTATTAAAAATAACATTTCCGCTTACTTTGATTAATAATTCTATCTCTATCTAAATTATTTTCAGTAGGCCTTATCATCTACCATTCTTTCTATTACAGTTAATAGCATTTGCCCTTTTTTGTCTAAAAAATATTCATTTTTGCTTGGGGAAAGTGGTAATGAGTTACTAAGAATAAGAAAGCATTGAGCACATTGTTAGCACTGGTGAACATTCCCCATTGTTTTTTGTGTGTTTGTTTGTATCTGTCATGTTCTAAGAGAAAGCTAAACTTTTGGATTAGCTGCTGATAAACAAAAGGTAACACCATGTGAGTGAGAAGTCCTCTGCTATTAACAGTTTTTTTCTGGTATATGATGTGTAGGTACACTTAAGAGAGTACATCAAGTGTCTATAGGAAACCATTTCCACTAAAAAGGTTTCTTATAAAATGGAAAGATTTTTAAAATAGTATAATATAGTCTGCAAAGTACTGAATTAAGAAATGTCACTGCAGAACAATCTGCTTTGTAAAGGATTCTGGCAAATATATGATGTTTCAAAGCAAAATGTGGCAAACTTATTGTTTTATCTTTATACCTATCTTAAGAGAATTAGTTTGATTTTTCTTCAGTTTTACCATGACTTAAGGAATTGAAAGTGAAATCTATTACAGGCTCACATCTGCATAACATCTTGTACTATACTTCTTAAATATAAACTTTTTCTTCTGGTGGAACACATATTTTTAAAAGGTAGCATTAGAGCAAAGAGTTATATTAATATACAAATATTATTTAAAAATCAACCAGGTAGTTTGTACATTTCCCTCCCTCCCCCAAGTTTGTATATTAAAAAAAATAAGATAATTGCATTTTTTTCTCCCAGCAATAAAAGTAATACATGCTTTACATGGAGACATGTAAAAAGCATATGAAAGAATGGGAGAAATTCAGTTTTATTACTAAAATATAATTCTAGTATCATTTTCACTACTGAAAATAATGTGTTTAGTGAAAATGTGCCAAAATATTTTGGCATCTGTTGCTGTTTGTAATGAAAGATGAAAGGTAAACGATCTGGCTCTATAAATAGGAAAATGCCATCAGGAAATTAATCAATGTCTAAAGTTCTGTTTGTTGTTTTTGGGAAGAATCATTATCGATTTAGCTTAAAATCTGGACTTTGATGAAGAATTTCTAACGTGAAATATTTAGTGTGTTGCTGTGTTTGCTTGTAAAATTATACTGGCCAATGGAATTCAAGTAGAGAATTATTACCAGTGAGCAGAATTAATTAGATGGAATGGTAAAAACCTGTATTTAAATAAGTAACAACAATGAATGCAGAGATAATCACTGCATTGTTGATTTTCCTAGACTTAGGCTCTTGTTAAATAGAGAAAATGCGAGTTAGAATACAAGTTAAGAAAAGTAAACCAGAACTTTCAAGAGATAATGCTTAAGAACTAGTCTTATCAGATGTTTGGAGTGGGGACAACAGATTCAATCAATGGGAAAGGTCAAAATCATAGGGGATCAGAAACAGCTTTCTCATCAATGTGTGAAAAATAAGACAGTTAGGTCCTTAAACAGGAAGGGCTTTGAAGTTTGATACACTAGTTACTCTCACAAATTTAATCCTCCTAAGTTTGACAGAGGCTTGAGATTTCTAATAATTCCTTGCTACTAGGGGTTACTCCTCAACACAACAGGTCAATGGCCTCATTCACCTTTAATCTCCACATGTAAATAGACATCTGCTAGGGAATAATGCTATTTAGTTTTGTCTTATCTTTTCCACTTATCTATCACTGCATAGCAAATGTAAATCTTAACATTTTCAGGCTGAGAGCTGCCAAATATATTATTATCATTAAACAGAGAAGTGATGTGTTTGTTTAGAAAGCTGTATGAGATAGAAAAAGTCAATAGAGAGCTATAATTAATATTCTAGTGATGATGGAATAGGGCTTGATTTCTCAATCACTGGTGCCTAGTGTGACTAAGAAACCATACTTAAAATTCAATTTAATTTTACCTAATTTCTAATTAAATTTAAATAGCTGAATCTGG
Source organism: Uropsilus gracilis (assembly GCA_004024945.1). Lineage (NCBI taxonomy): Eukaryota > Metazoa > Chordata > Mammalia > Eulipotyphla > Talpidae > Uropsilus > Uropsilus gracilis. The sequence continues at coordinate 196,802 of PVHY01000714.1, read as the reverse complement.
CTAGCTATTTTCCTTCTTTTTTGGCCTCATGGCTTAGATGATCAAGAATCCAATCTGTATGTACTTAAATGTGAGAAGGCTTAAAGTAAAACTTAGCCTTGCTAACACAGAAATTTTGAGTTGTATTTTTCTACTATAAACATTTATGAGTATATTGGAAAGCATAAAATTGTTTAACTTCATGTATTGTCACATTCACTTTTGCCCACTTAAATATTTGCATTTTTTTACTTTCATTTTTTTCTTTGACCTTTTATTTGCTTGAAAGTATATCTTATAAAATTTCTAGTAGAAATTGATATTTTCCAGGTTATCTTTTTGTTTCCATTAAATGAATTTAACTGTCCTCTGGTCAGAACCTTTTAAAGCTAATCTCAAGACTCTAAAATTTGTTGAAAATAGTTATAAATTCTAGCACATGATTAATTTTTACAAATATTCAGCATGTATTTGAGGAGAATGTTTATTTTCTATTTGATAAGTTCAAAGGTTACTTTTTCTATATTACATATGGCTTTTTTACTTTGTGCCTCAAATTATATCACTGGAATTTAAATTTACTCGATCTGTTATTTGATTAATTATAAGTTCATAATAAGCTCACATTAACCGGGTGAATTGCAATCTTTGTATAATATTGCCTTTTAATCTTCAGTACTGGTTTTTACCTTAAGTTGATTTTTTTTTCTGGTGGTATTAATGGAGCTATAGTAGTTTTCTTTTGGATAAATATTTTTGTACTTTTTCAATCCTTAAAATTTTGAATGTTCTCTTCTTACTTTTTTATAGCAATAGAACAGCCATCATACAAGGTTTTTTTTTTTTAATCCCAAACTTATGAATAATCTGTTTTAATAGGAAAATTTGCTCTTCTTTGTGTTGTGATTAATAATTTGATTGGTTGCCCTATCTTATATCCTTTTCTAATCCCATTTTTCCTATGTTTACTTTACTAAGTATATCGACATATTTTGCTTCCCCCATTTTATTTTTTATACCCCATTTTTCATTTTTTCATGTTTGAAAGTAAATGACTACATGCCATTAACTTACAGTTTAATTTTCACGCACACATAAATAAATTCTAAATTGAAATGTCTGTAACCGCTTCTTGAAAATCATTGACCCATAGTCCCTTTCATATCCAATATTATTATATGATACCATCTTAAGCATATTTCATTTTATCCTTATTTCTGTAAAAATCTGTAAATCTATCCTAACTTACCATAAGCAATATGGAATAATATAGACAATATAGGATTAGTTTTATTTCATTCAGTTGTCAGGTGTTACAGACTAATTTTAACACCCATAATATCTAATTGATTGCTCAGTGTTTATAAAAACAGTAACTCCTCTAGAAGCAAGATATACATTGAACTATAAGATGAGCCATATGCTGCCTAGGATATCCTTGTTTACTTTTCTTCATTGACCAAATAGCACCACATCCCATCCTACCACTTTTAGTTATACTCTTTCTAAATTTAAATAGTGCTTTAGCAAATATTGAGGAATCTTTAAAAATACTTTATATGAAATATAACACAACACAAATATATCTGTGTGTCTATGCTCTTGATGATGGTTTCAAATTGATAATATCAAATGTGTTTAAATGGAAAATTTTTATGAGTCTTGTCTCTATTTTTGGATCAGTGTTTCCATTAAGAAACCATTATGTTTGACACATACAAAGAATGTAGAACTGATCGCATTTTTAGTTTTATATTGACTACAGGAGATTAAATCAAATTGCACCATTAGGTATAATTTTGTATTCTAATCTCTATTAAATCCCCTAAGAATTTCATTTTGCTTTGCATTTCTAGTAAATCCCATGTATGGATTAATATAGCTACTTCTCTTTGCAAGTATTGCTGAGCAATATAACTAAATTGCCATTTGTCCATTTACTTTTTAATGGGCATAGTTGGCCTGGTGTTATAGTATTTACGTATTTATTTTACAATTTTTCTTTCAAATATTCTTCTCTAAAATCTGTAACTTTTTATCCATTGACATGTGATAAATATTTAACTCTTTGTTCTGTAGTCTTCAGTTATCAACTTTGTAATTGGATTATATTCATATTTCATAAAATGTCTACATTATCATTACTTTTACTGTTCTAACTCATGTAATTAAGAAATATAAGTATCAAGAAGCCCTTTTCTGTCTTATATGAATCCATATGTTTGATGAATTCTGAATCTTTTTGTACTGATCTGAATATATGGTAACTGGGAGGGATGAGACTAGAATTAGTAAGAAAAAGAGAAATGGGAGACAAAAGAAAATTGCCTAAAACTAGAGTTTTGTCAAGGGAGAGAGAAACACAGAAAATAATGTGGGTCGTTGCCTGTGACAAGAGTGTAGGATAAATAAGTAACATATTGAAGATTTTTTTTTAGTAAGATGATCCCTTCTCCATCACCTCTTATGAGTGTATTCAGAAAAATTTATTATAATTCAGCTAATCCTTTGTAATCCAAGCTGAATTTCTTTAGGAAGTAATTAAAATCCTTAGAGAAACAGTGATATTTGGTTCACATTTATTTTTTCTATATTATTAAAACTTTAACAGAAAAATTGATTCATTTTAATAATATTTGTGCCATAGAAAATCAAGTTGAAATTCTCTTTTTTAATTTGAACATAAGGGAGCTTGACAGGGTTTTTATAGTAACTGAATAGAGAAATTTAATATGACCTCATCAAAACACCAGGAAAAAAAAGTCTCGTAAGGGTAAATTCAGTATATTCAGAAACAGAAACAATCATAAGAATCACTAATAGAAATTTTTATAAATGTACCATACAAAATACTTGACATGCTATTAAAAAGTAATATAATTTTAAAAATAATAAGAAATATCAGGGTCTAGCTGATTTATATCTATATATATATTTGCATACTATATGTATTGGCATCTGTATTTTGAAGGAAAACTTATTGAGGAAAAAATGAAAAAGTGGCAAGTACATAAAAACTAATTTTTAGAGAACTAGAAAACTTTAAAGAATTTCTAGTAAATGTTTATGTTCTGTCTCCTTTAAACCACTCAGGATTGTTTTCAGGATTCTCTAGTTAATACAAGGGCAGATGTAGACAGGTATTGTTAAATATTAGAAGAGAAATTGGAGTCAAATAGGAATTTGTTTTTGGCTCTAGGTGTGATCAAAATGGAAATCAGCCTGAAAAAATGTTTACAGTTTCTGCTTATCATGGGATATTGTACATGTGGGAGCCGTAGATTCTGTGGGTAGGTCAAGTGTAACATAACTGCACAGAGAAGTCTATGCCAACAGTCTTGAGAGTTCTCCTTACTAACTTTAGAATTCTTCACCTCATTTTAATGATTAGGTTAAAAAACAGAAAATTATTTGTGTGAATTCTGATTAAGCAATTAGTCAGCAGGTTAAGGACATTATTTTGTGATCAGTGGATAGGCATCTTATATTTTAGCACTTTTGCTTTCCAGCATTCTGAGAATCAGAATTCATACATATGTATCTGACCCTTCACTGTTGAGTGAAGTCATCTAAGAATATATAGAAAGTAAAATCTAAATGTAGAGATTTTATAGCTGTCATTTAAAATCTCTACCAGATTGATTATAAATTTATTTAATAGTATTTCTACCAACCCTTGATTATAGAAAAGTGGTTACTAAACTCCCCCCTTTTTTTTAAATAAGAATACTTTTTAAAGAAAAATAGCAAATAATACTATGAATTCTTTTGTAGGTTTTTTTTATTGAGGTAGTATTGGTTTATAATTGGTAGTATTGGTAGTATTGATTTGCATAGAATTTGGAGGTACAGTTTCATACCTCTTCAGATATGTACTAAAATATCATATCCACAGCCCAAGTATATGTAACCCTCCACCACAATCTGTTGGGCCTCTTTATTCTTTAAACTATTAACAATGTAGTAGTGATTATTTGGAGACATTTTGGAGAGATTGGGATGATGAAATCTTACATTTTATCTTATATATTGTTGCAATTATTTTTGTAAATTATCTTCATTTTTCAGTAAAAAGGTATCAAAATGTAAATATAAAATTGATATAAAAAGTAGGCATTAATAATTTTAAGTGATAACCAATAAGTGTATTATATACTTGCTTGACTAGAAGTATATAATTTTCTGCTCATATCTAGTATTTCTTACTCAACAAATAGTCTGTGTTTTCCCACATATTTAAGATAGCTATTTACACAGAAGAGGTGGTTATCAAATGTTTAATGAACAAAAACCAAGTTGATTTCATGAAACTTGTACTTATCAAATTAGCAAAAACCACATAATGCAAAAAAAAAAAAACTTGCTCCAAAGTTGATGACTAATTATTTGTTTTCATATTCCAGATCATTTTCCAGTGTCCTTTGTTTTTTATTCAAACCTTGACACTAGGTAGACATAACTTTTAATTGTAATTTTCTATTTAAAAGCTCCCTAACTTTTAGCAACTGAGATATGTGGTTTGGCAAACTATACTAGCACATTTCTGATTAATTCAAGTGTAAAAGCTAAATTAAGCATGGATCAGTATTTCTCACCAACTAGTGACACCCTTTTGTGATTCAGTTTTCTAACTGATAGGGTGTGACTATTGCAGATAATGTTTGTGCATTTAAACCCATAAGAATTATTGTGAAAACAAGCGGAACTCATGAGAGACCAGGGGGTTAGAGTAAAGGAACCCTTGCAGTGAAAGGAATCAAGGATTGTCTTTAGAACCCATGCTACCTGAGCAACCAGGTCAAAAAAGCTTCCTCTAATGAAGATCCATCCATTACCATGACATGCTAGCTCTAGCTGTAGATCACTTTCATGGTCTCCAAAGAAGCTGAGCAGTTATCAGTAACATTCAAAAATCCACTGGAAAGTCATTCATTTCACTTTATGGTCCTAATTAGCCATTTGTATAGTTCTATAATTAAATATGTTCCTTTCTCATCAAGTTTTTCACTTTAGTAATGATACCACTGTGCCACAAACAGGCCCCATGCTGCTGGGTTTGGGACTTATTCATAGCATTTAATTGGTCACCCAGTGGTTAGCCAATAACCCCTTCTATGGGAAGCAACACTCTGAATGCTGTTAATGGGCTGGAGGCACAGTGATTGCCTCCTGGTACCCAGCAGTACTGGGAATAAAGCAATTTCCTCCACTGTGTTGTGTGCCCAATAGCTAATCCTCTCTACTCCTGAAATGCACACTATTTGGTTATAAGTATTTGTGCTGGCTTACTTACCGCTGGGTTGTTAATAGGCAGTGATTCTTCAATGCTCCTTCAGTGAAGTTACAGTCTGCTTGCTGACTGCTAATTAAAACAAGTTTGCTCTCTAAGACTGCAACTAAAAGGTAGCAAGGTCATCTTATTTAATGCAGTAACCTTTTATTTAACGATGTTGATACACTACTCATATGTGCACATTTTGTAAACTGGCAAGTCTATTATTGATTGCTTCAAAAGAACAAAAATTGAGCGACTGACTAGTCTGCTTTACTTTGATGTGAAATGTTAAAACTCACAAGTCTACATCTCTGTTATACAGTTAAAACGTAAACTTGATTCTATTTACAATATTTGAGATTCTGAAAACAAAAAGAAAAATGTTGACTATACTAACCATAAGTGTTAAAGACATTAAAGTAAACTTGGCTTCTTTTCCCACATATGTTGTTTTAATTTTTATTTGATGTATGAAAGGGGATCATAGGGGCTCCACTTTAGAAAGTCAAACCATCAGTAGATGGCAGTTCCTAACCGCCTGCTTGGTGTAAATACAATAATGACATCTTAGAAATGGAGTTCTGGGCAATAAAGAAAAAGAAAATGGAGTGACTTGTAATGGAACAGAGACAATCACATTTGAGTTTGTATAGTGTCCAGGTATTTTCTTGTTACATCTCAGTGTGATCTGGGAAGAAAATGTCTAATTTAAAAATGTTTTAATGTGCACTTCTCCCTTAAAATTCTTGGGATTCATCTTCAGTGATGACAAAAAAGACAGTACAATACACTCTGTGAAAAGATAGTACCTTTTCCTGCCTCGGGCACTTTTCAGAGAGTTAGAGTGTCCAAGTGAATTATTCAGAGCTCTCAGAGTTATACTGTCTCAAAATGAAAAATTATTGCTTCAGAAAATATAGTTCTATTGCTTAACCATAAAAAATTAGGGAAAATTTTAAAATTCTCCACTTATAACCAGGAAGAGAGGAGCCATCTTAAAGACAAAATCTTTTAACTATGGAAAAAGCAGTGTTGTCTCCTGGGGCATGGTCACATCACAAGCATTTTGTCGTGTAAAAAATATAATGCATTTTAGAGGGTTTTATTATCAAGAATTTTAGTTTCATTTAGGAGTCAAGTAGTCTTATATTTTCTATGTTGTTAAATCCATCATGTAGTTGTAAATACACAGTTAACAAAAAAAATCACTTTAAATTTTATGTATATTTAAATCAATACTATTATTGTTCCTGCAATAATAAGAAAATTACTTGAATTTGTATTTGAATAATTTAGACTAGCGTGTGTTAAAAGTCCTAAAACTCTAAGTAATACATTATCTTTAAAGATTCTATTTGATGATACTTCTTCAGAATACTTATTGAATTATAGTAGAAACAACTTATAATAAGTTTAAATTCAATGACTATGTATCTTTGTACATATATGTAGACATACATAAGCATACATACTTACATATGTTCATAGTGATGATGTCTCATTGAATGTGAGAAAATACTGACAATAAAATACCTCTAACTTGGAAATTTCTTCCTATTAATGAGCTATCTGATGTAGGAATGTTATTTTATATCTTTGATCTTGAGAGAATATACAAAATGCTTGTAATGGCTTCTTGAACATTAAATGACTAAATAAACAACAGTTAACATCAGTATCATTGTATGCAAAATCTCTTTGTTGTTATGTATATTATATATGCATATTTTATATTACACATACATATATGTGTAAACATGTATATATTACTATGCAAATGTATACTGTATGATTATTATATACAAATATACAGAAATAACATGTTATTTATAGATATAACATATATATTATATATACTTTAATATATCTATTTGATGCCATTTGATGTATTAGTATATACTGGTAAACAATATCGTAAACATCATTTCTGTCCTCATGAATTTTAAAATCTTCCGAGGCCATTAAACAAGAGCAAATTAAAAACATCACATCTGTGATCAACGCTGTAAAGGAAAGGAAGTCCACACTGCTAATCAAATGCAGAACTTGGATTTGACTCTTGCCTCTTTGACAAGAGATTTATGTCCTCAACTGTTCTCTAGTAAGAGCAACAGTGAAAACATGGATGTGGGACTTGAAAAGCATGGATTCTAGGTGTAGAATGCAATAAAAGTATAGATTCAGCTTGAGTAGAATATGGACTATCATTTACAGAAATGACAGTAAAGGAAGTAAAGAAAGAGGAGGAGAAGGAGAAAAGGGCAATGTAACAAAAAGTATGTAACAAAAAGCAATTTTAAGTATATTTCAGGTATGTTGAATTTGGATTGAGTCATAGGAGCCATTTGTAGTTCAAATCATTTGCAGCAAATGGGGAGTAGAATAAGAGAGAAGTAAAAGAGGGAGAAGAAAGAGAAAGAGTAAGAAAATAAAAGATGGGAATTAAGTAGCAGGAGGAAGAGGCTAAAAAGGAAAGGAGGGGTTTTACAATGTCATGGATAAAGGAAGCGTACAAAATCAAATGGAAAATAAGAAACTAATTTTTGATACTTAAAATTTGATAGTAACTGTAAACTGTAAAAAAGGTAAAAAAGGACAAAATTAGTAGCAGTAGAATTTGCAAGTAGAAGAAATAATTTGCTATACAGGAATAAACAGTTTCCCAATATCACATTATGTTTTAGAATTTATGACTCAGATGGACAGAAAAGGTGAGATGTAGGTATCCCCAGCTGCATTTCAGATCAACAGGAAGATTGGTATTATTTGTTGATTGCATAAGGAACAAGAAAAAAACATACTCAAGAAACTTGGAAATAATTTTACTTTACAAGCTAAATGACCTGAGTTTTTTTTTTTTTTTTTTTTTACCAGTTGTGATCTGATTCCTAAAGATCCTATTGTAAATTTATAGCCAGGAACAGACACATCAGACTTTAAATGCTGGTAGTGATTAGTTTGAGAGACACCCGTGGTTGGAGTGGTTGGAGGGAATGAGCTTGAGTAATGCATAGACTTTTCCTATTGATGGTCAGAGAAGATTGTGACATGAATCTGGGACAGTCAAAGACAGTACATTAGAGGATTTAAGACATAAAATGTGCATGATAAGCCACACATCTATGTACTGTATTTGAACAAATGAGATTAAGAATAATACATTTTAAGATATCTCACTTTTTAAAAATCCTATTCTACATTAAAGAAAATATGTATTCATTGAACACCTCACACACTAGGCATTCAGCAAACATTTGTTAATTATTGTGTTTATTAATTTAAAATTTAAAAATTTAAAATGTATTGTTTATAATGTTTTCTGATAGTTCAGATTGCCCAAGTAATCAATACATTTACTATTTTGCTGAGGCATACAATTTAGTCATAGATGCACTAAGCTTTTGTGTGGAGAGTCGCTAAGTTTTTGTGTGGGGAGTCACAGAACTTGGAGTTGATACTTTATTTGGCCCCCCACAAAGGCTCACTTCCAACAGACTTAACTGTTGCTTACCATCCTTTCTCTAGATTGCTGTAGTTTTTGAAATGATATCCTGTTTCTTTGTTTAAATTGACTCTGGAAATAAGGTCATGACACAATGTGATATGAGTGCACTTCACAAACCTGTATAATAGTCCAATAGGTCTTCTGACATAGCTATTTGGAAAACTATAGAACCTGAAAGGATGTAGTGCAATGTTTATGAAAAGAACAAATAGTTATTGTGAATTATTTGAATATGGAAAAATACTTTATAAAACATGGCTAGAAGTGTCACAGAAACTTTCATTAATGGCAACTTTTGTGTGAGCTGAGATGTGAGGGTTTAGGGGTAAGAAGCTATATCTTCTAGCTAGAGCACAGTCTCTTTTTCTTACCTGCTCATATATGCTTCCTTGTGCTGGTGTAATAACAGTGGTGATTAAAATGTATGGACAGACAGGAGCTGTTTTATAGTTGAAAATAACAGTATTTGATGACTGGACATAGGAGCAGTGGGAATGAAGGAAGATGCCAACATTGAACAATTAGTTTATGAGGGATGTAGGCTTCAGAGGCATAGTGAATAAAGAAGGAAAGACAAGTCTGGTTGAAATCACTAATTTTAGGTGTTTTCACATTCAGAGAAACTTCTCTAATAATGAAATATAGAAATGAAAGGGATCATTTATAAGTATAGTCTTTGAAACACTTTGAAACACTATACTTTAAAATATAGTCTTTAAAGTCAATAATTTTAAAGTGGGGATAATAGTAGTACATCATAGGTTTGTCATGAGCATTAAGTTTGTTAATAAGTACAAAGAACACAGAACAGTGTCTATACATTACAGTTACTGAATATTAGCAGTTATTTTAAAGACACATATAGTAAATAGTGTGTAACAAATAGATTTTGATAGTAAATAGTATGAGGCACAATGAAAAAAAAGTTCCAGTTATCATAAGGAAAAAGAATACTGCTTAATTAAATGACCACTATAATTAATGTTATATGAAATATTAGATCAAAACTAGGAAAGTGATACACAAAAAAGCAAATCTCAGTTATTCTAGTGGTGCTAAAATAAATTGTTTTTCATATTAAATATATTTCTCTAGAAACATTAGAAATTGAATTTTTCTATAATCTTTTAGGTGTATATAGGTACTATTTGCAGCTTACTCATAAGCATGTTGTATTAAAAGGGATGCTAATTAAAGAAAGCAGAAAGGCCACAACTGAGTTTGTTTTCAATTTAAACAAATTTTTATAAACTTCTTATGTCATGTGCAATATGATTTTAAATGATGATTTTAAGAGAAGAGTACAAGTAATGGTTTTACAACAAGGCCGTATTAGAAGTTGGAATAAGGGATGAAAGGATGGGTAGGGTAAACAACAAGGAACTAAACAAGAAACTGTGTGGAAAAGGGAACTGTCACAGAGAAAGTGAGACAGAGAACACACAGAAAACAAAACTTTCTTAAGAAGACAGAGGAGAAATAGAGCCTCAAAACTCCAGGAACAATATTTCTAAACAAACTCCAAGCTAAGAAGGGAAAGAGATGGAAAACTGAATCAAAATAGGATCTGACATGGGAAGAAAAAGAGAAAAATTCTGAAAACATCGGTGAAACAATTACAATCAAACAAGTATCAATATAGCAATTTCAAATAAAACATTTTAAGACTATATAGGAAAATAGGATTTGTGTATGGTCTATTCTAAAAAAAGATGAAGTTATTTTTTATTTTAGTATAAAATGTGCTTGATTTTAGGTATTCTTGAAGCATTTATTAAATATTTTATTATAGACTTGGGGATATTGCATCAGGTAACAGTGGATGCACGCCATCCAGAGATAGTACTTATGTTAATATATATGAGTCTGTGAAGTGCAGAGTATTTTGGGATGCATGATATTAAACATAAGCCTTTGGAAAGATAAACAAAGTACATAATAATCTCAAATACATTCCAAAGTGGTATGTAAAAGAAAATAATAAAATTGTTTGAATTTTGGTGATGTTTTGTATATAATATGAAGGATGCTATTGAAAAGTGATATCAGCACTCACAGAGACTATGGAAGTAAGTGGAAATTACAATTAAAACTTATCTTTGAAACCAAATGTTCAATTAACGTATAGAATTGGAGACATCAAATAAATTGTTTAATTGCATTTTCTCATAGTTTTTAATATTTAACAAAAGTAATACCTCAGCAAAACTTTAAAATTGTGCAAATAAAATCACTTTTATGTGATCTCCTGGTTATTGTGTAATGTTAAGTGAATACACTCACGTTAAATGAATTACACTCAAAATGAGTAATTTGGCTGCTGTATGTGGAGGAACTTAAATCCTATTAGAATAGAAAGAAATAGATTATATAATGGAAATGGTCAAGGGTATGTATACCTGTATCTTTCCAAGGGTAAGGCATCATTTTGATGCATAGTAAGCTTTTGAGAGGACAAATACATTCGAATGACTTAAAAACAGAATCTAGCATTCCCTGTCAAGTATTAATAGAGTTCTTAGATAAAATTAAGGTAAGGCAAAAATAAATAATAAAATGTAGAAAATGTAATAATGTTTTATTTAGAAAGACTACAGATGGTAATATAGGGTGAAAACTGTCAGGAAAGAATCTAAGTAATGCCAGCCCAGTTCATAGAGTTTTTTAGGATACTAAGTAATGGCCATTACTTTTTTACTTTTCTTTCCCATTTTTTGTTACAAGACAAAAAGATAAGATGGTTTGGAAAGAAAAACTACAGATAATAAGCTATTTGAGGAACTATCTTAAATGCAAGAAAAATATGTAAGTTTCTACAAAGTTTCAAAATAATTGATTTAAAGCAGATAGCATGTTTTTTTTTAAAAAAGATAGTTGCTCCTTGGTCTGATCACTAAGAAGGGCAGTGTTTTGCGATTAATAGACCTACTTTCCAAGACTTCTGAGGAGAACTTGGCATTCTCTGATGTCCTTTCAAAGGCCCGAGAAAGAAAGGTGAAATGATCACCACCATGAAACGGAGAAGTTAGCAGTGACATGTTTCAGCAGTGAACAAGGAGAATATTAGAAGTAGGAGGCCACTAATGTCACAAACACTTGTAAGAGTTTTAAAGGAATTTTGCTGCGGGGTATGATAACATGCATTTAAAGGATGTGATCCTTCATCTCTAAATTATATGCAGTGCTGTAAAACAATGTTACCTTAATAATAAAAAAAAAATTCTTTTTGACCAAAGGGACCCTTTGTTGGAATTCCAAGAATATACTGCTGTTTTATCTATTTCTCTTCAATTGTAGGCTGCATAAGCAGGTAGTCTTTGAGAGGAAAACCGAAACAGTATTTTAGTTTTTGTTACAAAAATATTTTAGTAATATTTTTAGGGTAATGCCTAAAAATACAGAAATGCTATATACAATTATATATATAAGTATATATATATATATATATATGTGTGTATGTGTGTGTGTATATACACACGGACATATATGGGAAATCAATGATAACTACATGGAACCAGAAGTAGAAGAGAAAGAAGAAAAGAATAAAAAGCACATCATATTGAAATTGAGCTTGCTGGTAGGAATACAATCAAATATAGCATTAGTGACCATTTTAAAGAATTGAATACACCAGTTTAAACAGACTTTTACAGTGTTTAAAAAAGAACAGCAATAACACCTGATTCTGATTGAGGACATATGAAAGAAAACAAGGTAGTGTGGATATAGAATGACATAATACTTCAGACTTTAGGGAGGATCTCTCTTTGGTTCTTTCATTTTTCGTGTCCTGAATCATTGTCTACTCTGACATTCCCAAATTTTGGTCTTTATTCTTCAAGCTGTGATTTTATTCTTTGTTGTATTTTTTAAATTGAGATGTTGGTTTATAAAAGTGTATATGATTTAATGGTCCAAGGTTCACATCTATTTAGATTTGTGTTATCATACCACACCCACTACCAAAGCACACATAATGCTCCCCCCCCCAATCCATCTGGTGTCTCCCCCATTTGCTCCCCACCCCCACCTTCTCATGTTGGCAGCCTCAGTTCTACAATCATATTTATAAGCTTTGTCCTGGTTTAATTTATTCTATTTACCTTGTTTAAATTCCATTATGAGTGAAATCATTCTATATTGGTCTTTCTTTTTCTGACTTATTTCACTTATTATAATTTCCTCTAGTGTCATTTGTGTTGTCAAATGGCAAGAATTAATCTTTTTTTTTAACAACTGATTTATATCCCATGTGTATATACATCATATCTTCTTAATCCAGTCATGTTTTGGGCACTTCGATTGTTTCCATAAATTTTCCATTTTAAGTAGTGCTGTAATGAACACCATAGTACATATACCCCATTTCATGTAGTGTTTTTACTCTCTTTGGGTATATATATATATGGAAGTGGAATTTCTGGGTCATATGTGATATCTATTTTTATTTTTTAATATTTAAAAAAACCTTCATACAGTGTTCCATAGGGCCTAGTTAGTATATATTGCTGCCATGAGTGTATGAATTTTTGTTCTTTTCTCCACATCTTCAATACATATTCTGGTGAATTTGATATGGGCCATTCTCCATGTGTGAAATAGTATCTCACTGTGTTTTTTTACTGGCATTTCCAGGTCTCTTTTTTGAATGAACTTTTTCAGTTTGATAAAGTTCTATTTGCTTATTTTTGCTTTTCTTTTCCTTGGTGTTGGGATCAAATCCCCAAAGACAACTGTTGAAGCCTTGGAGTTTGGAGTTTGTTGTTTATATTTTCTTATATTTATTATATATTTTCTGATCTTCAAGTTTTTAATCCATTTTGAGTTAAATTTTGTGTGTGGTGTGAGGTAATACTGACAGATTGGGGAATACACTCCTAGCAACATTTGTAGTTCTATCTTGTGACAGAATTCTCTTGATCTCTTTTCCTCACTGCTATGAATATTTTCATAGCCCCCTGAAATCTGCAATTAGCCATCAGATATTTGGGACAAAATGCTTTCATTATTTGGGTTGCTGCCTACTATGACTATCTGACTCCCAGCACTCCCTGCTTTACTTCTAGTTGCTGTGTGCCTCTTAATTCTGGTATTTATCATATAAGACCACTAGGAGAGTAGCATCATCATTCTCCAATTACAGTACTGGGAGTATTTTGGTGTTCCCCCAAGAAGCAGCTTGGGTTAGTTTTTATTTTTATTTTTTATTTATATATAAATTTCACAACATTGTAATCCCAAGGGTTTACCCTTCCTCCCCTCCATCCTCCCCCCCCTTTTCCTCCTGATCAAAGTTGTGCTCTTCAGTTTGGTGCTTAGCTTGTTTTGACTTTTCCCCATCTTTTGTTATTTTTTCACTGTATCCCATATGTTAGTGAAGTCATTTGGTTTCTGTCTTTTTCTTCTTGACTTATTTCTGCTAATATGATTCCTTCTAAGTACATTCATGTTGTTATAAAATTGTCAAATTTGTCATTTTTAATTGATGAGTAATATTCCATTGTGTATATGTACCACATTTTTTTCATCCAGTCATCTGTTTTGGTGCATTTAGGTTGCTTCCATGTCCTTGCAATTATAAATTGTGCTGCAGTAAACATCCGAGCACAGGTGTCTCTTTGTACCCACATATAGGTCTCTTTTGGGTAGATTCCCAAGAGAGCAATTGCTGGGTCAAATGGTAATTCCATTTTCATTAACTTGAGGGTCCTCCATACAGCTTTCCATAGTGGTTGAACTAGTTTACATTCCCAGTGTAGTAGTGTTCCTTTCCCTCCACATCCTCGCCAGCAATTCTTGTTGTCTGTTCTTTGGATGTGGGCCATTCTTAGTGGTGTAAGGTGGTATCTCATTGTTGTTTTTATTTGCATTTCTCTTATTACTAGCGAAGTTGAGCAGTTTTTCATGTGCCTGTTGGTCATTTGTATTTCCTTTTTGGAAAAGTGTCTTTTAGTTCTTCTCCCCATTTTTTTGATTGGGCTTTTTGTTTTGCTTTTGTTTAGTTGTGTTAGTTCCTTGTGGATCTTCGTTTTTAAACCCTTGTCACTCATGTGGAGGGCAAAGATTTTTTCCCATTCAGTTGGGCATCTTTTAGTTTTTTCTGTTGTCTCTTTTGCTGTACAGAAGCTTTTTAGTTTGATGTAGTCCCATCTGTTTATGTTTTCCTTCATTTTTTTTTGGCATCTGTAGATGTTTCCAGAAAGGGATTTCTGAACTGTAGTTCATGGAGAGTTTTGCCCAAGTTTTCCTCAATGTATGCTATGGTTTCAGGTCTGACCTCTAAGTCTCATCCATTTTGAGTTTATTTTTGTACATGGAGTAAGGGAGATTTCTTGGTCCATTTTTTTGCATGGTTTAGTCCAATTTTCCAAGCACCATTTATTGAAGAGGCTATCCTTGTTCCAAGGTAAGTTTTTCACACCTTTATTGAAGATTAGTTGACTATATATGTGTGGTTTTATTTCAGGGCACTCAATTCTGTTCCATTGATCTGACTGTCTGTTTGGGTTAGTTTTTAACTAACGGGTTACTTTTTAACCCAATGCAATAACTAACTTGGGTTACTTTTTAACCCAATGCTGTAGTAACTTTTATTCAAGTTTCTGGATATCTTTTAAATTTCTTATTGCCTTCCAAATAGTTTCAGTGTTTTTGTAATAGTCTTCTAGAAGAAGACTCACTTGCAATCTTTGCACCATGATTTCTATTTTTTCTAAAAATATTGTTTTTTTTAAAAAAAACTGTGAAAATACATATTTTGTATTTTGAAAAAAGATAATTCTTCAAAGTCTTAGATTGAGTCATTGGTTTTTGGTGTAAGATGTTTTACTGATTAAATCCCAGAGTAGAAGAACCTTCTTTGTTGCTAAGTATTGGCTAAATATTAGCTAGATGATGAAATTCTTTCCGAATCATTTTTTTTTCTGAAGTGGTAAGTTAGTTGCATCGGAGCAGTAAGTTAGTTGGATCAAAAAATTGATGCTTTGTTGTATAGTTGTCATAAGTTGGTGAACTATGCTTTTCATTGAATACCTGTCTTTATTTTTCAGATATTCAATTCATTTTTATAAATAATTTAATAGTATTGAAACCAACTCCTTTGAATTCTTACCAATAAGTGTTTTTATTTAAAACTTAAAAAATAGTATGTGTGTAGTCATACACACAAATGGAGTTATATTTCTTCTATAATTTAGACTTGCTGCAATATTATTGATTGAAAAAATATTTCAAAATTATGCAGAAATTGGTGGTTAATTTTACTAATTAAACTTTTATACTGAATCAAAATGTTAGGATTTATTGAATAAAATGATTCTGTGTCCTGCTTTGAGCATATGTTTTCAACATTTTAACTGCACTTTTATTTAGTTCAGTAAAATATGAAACAAGTATGGTGTGGAATATAAAAAAAAATTGCCTGAGCATTAAATATCAACTTTTGGGTACAAAGAGTAAAAGTTGATATGGATACATTCAACCCACTCATTGCAATAGTATCTATTAGCCTATCAAATGTATTTGGTATCTCAAAATAGCACAGTATATTTAACTGTGGCATAATATACATAGCAATAAAATATGGATGGAATTCATTTAGGTTGCATATTTTTCCCACTCTACTTTTTATATGCTTTCTCAATTTCAACACCACACTGAGAATTTCATGTAAAATTTTAACCAGACACTTCTTTTCAAGTAATGTAGATTTTGTCATCAAAAATATTTATAGGTCAATAATAAATATGTCAGTCTCCTGTGTAAGTAGAATTTATTTTTATTATTTTATATCTACCTTGTTCTTTGAAGTGAATTGTAGTAAATAAATGTGTGCAGTGTTTACTTTCCTGTTGTTTTTGAAAGGACTCTCATGATATTCATTGTTCCACAAAATTCATTGACATGTACCTCACTTTGATCTTGTAATATTTTGCTTTCAATGATCATAAAAGTAAATGTTCATAAGGTTTTTGAAAATAACATATAGATATGTAAATTTTATTTTTTAAATAGTCAATTTTCTAGATGTGGTATATATACACAATGGAGTATTACTCATTAATTAAAAATGACAAATTTGATGAATTCATGGAAACCTGGATGTACCTAGAAGAAATCATACTAGCAGAACCGATCCAGGTAGAAAGGGACAGAAACCAAATGGTTTCACTAATATATGGCCAACCAAATGAAAGTACACAATGGGGGAGTGGGGACCAGCTGGAGTGGTCGGGGAGGGGAGGTGGTGACCCCCAGGGACCGAAATGATGTGAAACATATATATATATAAATTATTAATATATATTAAATTATCATATTATAATATATATGTTATATATAATAAATTATTATATAATATATATCAAATTATTATTATAAATATATATAAATTATTAAAAAGTAAAAATAAAAATGAAAACAAGTCAATTTTCTAATGATAAGTATATTTAGATACATAGATACACAGTGTCCAAGGAGTTAAACTTTACTCTTGAAATACTTCTTGAACTTTTACCATAACTGCGTAAAAATTTTAAGTTGATCTGATCAAATTTTAATGTGAAATTATTACAAATGAATGACTAACTGCATGGTTCTGAAATATATTTGATGTTAGTGAAAGAGGAGCAGACAACTGATATTGGCAAGAGATAGAGAAAGTTAGCAAAATTAATCGGGAAATTATTTTATTTGCCATTTGTGACTTCATAAAATATTTTAGCAAAAATGTGAAGTTCAAAATAATTTGAATGTTAGGTTAAAAGAATTATAGTTTAAGCAACTGAATTGTTTGCTCTCTAATTGCAGAATTTTCTGAGGCTTTTCATTGATTTCCAAGTTAATAAAAACAAACTTGAAATGAAACTTTGGTTATGGAATGCCTATATTCTGTACCATTAAAAACTTAAGTGTTACTTAATGAACTTGAATGCACTTTCTCGTTCTTGTTTTCACTTAACTCTGATTCTTTACAAGCAGATAATAGATATTCTCCAACAAAAGATATAGATAAAAGCAAAAAAGAAGCCGGGTACGGTGGCTTGTGCCTGTAAGCTTTAGCGGTTGGGGTTAGGGTTCGTGGTTCAAGTCTTGCTCAGGGCAACACAGCGAGACCTAGTCCCAAAAATATAGCTGGACATGGTGGTGCACACCTGTAATCCCAGCTACCTGGGAAGCTGAGGCTGGGGATTGCTTGAGTCTGTGGTACCCCAGGCAACATAAGCCTGCGGCTCCACAGGCAAAAATAGCGAGACCTAGTCTCAAAAAAACAAACGAACAAACAAACAAAAAACCAAAAAAAAAAAAAAAAAAAAAAAAAAAAAAAAAAAAAAAAAAAAAAAAAAAAAAGGAAAGAGG
>PVHY01000714.1:17500-178586 GCA_004024945.1 Uropsilus gracilis | reverse complement strand
CCTTTGATGAGAAACTGAAGCTGGTTTATTTGAAGTTGGTTTCTGGAGATATGTTCTTGCTCTATTGTTTTATTCCCCAGAGGACATATGTTGCCATTTGTCAACTTCCTCTCTCCATCATTTGCTTTGGGACACAGCTACTGTGTGGAGTTTCTGCTGAGCTTTGCTCCTCCCCTCTCACTGTTAGAGAATTTCAGTGGTCTTCTTGGGTGACTGGCAGAGACTGCTGAGACTTCAGGAGACCTGACTTCTCTAGCACTTTCAAGGCATAAACACAGTACCTCATCTGGTATACCAGTGGTAGATTCTTGAGGCAGGTCACACCAGTCTGAGGCAGCTCTAATACTGGGGGAAACTGAGATCTGATCTCTCTGGGTTGGCTATTTGGAGGACCTCCTGGAAAGCTGTGGAACAGGGCCACCCTGACACTTCCGTGGCATAAATCCAGAACATCTTTTCCCTTCTTAATGATCTCTGGCTCTCCTCAGTCAATATAATTAAAAAGATGAATAAGTCACATAATTAGTTAATATGATGTCCTTTTAAAAAATAACAACAGTTGCTATTCTTGTAAAAACATGGTTTCTTATAGCAGGCCTGGGAAACCACTGGTTTCCTACAAAGAAAATATAGTTAGTATTTATTGGATATTCACTGAATTAAACATTTCTTTTGTAGCATGGGGGCCTTAGAATTTATGCTTCTTCAAAGGAGAATTGGCAGAATTCAACCTACTTCTCTGTGAATTCCTTTTAGATTTAGCTACATACAACTCCTGTAGATGGGTTTAATCTCAGATATGAAATATTAATTCTTCATGAAAGCATAAAAATACTTAATGTACTGTTATTTTAAGCAGTTCTTTAAGAAAGAACATCATAGGAAAATAGCATTCCCTTCCACCTTACCCATTTAAATAATAGCAGCAGGAGTCTCATTTGCTCACGTGAGCTAAAGTCCATTTGAAGCCAGGACCCCAATATGGGCAGTATTAAAATAGGCACTGATGCCATTAGCTGTTTCTGAAAAATAGAGAGGTAAAAGATGGCCTAAACAGGATAAGGGTACTTTCTTCTCTTTGTTGCAAATCTTGGGTGGGTAAGAGAAAATGAAACACCAAGAGGATGTGTGAGGGGAAATTGGTTGGAAACTGGTTTTCAGGATGAGAGGGGTAAAAAAAAAAGATAGATATCTATCTATCTATCTATCTTTTTTTTTATATATATATATAAAGAGAGGAATATATATATAAAGAAAGGAATAGAAACTGAGAGAGACTTTTGGAAGGGGAGACAGGAGAATGTTGGGCCAGTAAAGTACTCATGGATAGGCCGTGCTGAAGCCCTCTAGAAGATAGCAAGCTGCCTGGAGATAGCAAGGTATTTGGAAAGGTGATTTGAGATCAGCATTTGTTGAAGAAGTTTGAAGAGTCTTGATGCAGCGGAGCAGCTTGGAATACTTGGAGAGAAAAAGCAAAGAGAAGACACTGGAGAAAGACTGGATTTTGCAGGCACTCAGGTTTGGAGGAGCAAGGGGGCACCATCATGGATATATGTCTTTGGGACCTTTGGGGT
Source organism: Uropsilus gracilis (assembly GCA_004024945.1). NCBI lineage: Eukaryota > Metazoa > Chordata > Mammalia > Eulipotyphla > Talpidae > Uropsilus > Uropsilus gracilis. Next base: position 177,012 of record PVHY01000714.1, on the reverse strand, counting down.
TAAAAATGGTGACTGCGGTAAGATAACTGATAACTTGTGACTTTAAGGACTTTTTGTTTTCCCTGTTAATCTCCTAGTAAATAAAACCCTGTTGCAGGAGAATTGTATTTGACTGGCAACTGCTACACCAGGTGGTACGAACCTGAGGGAACCCGGGTGTCAGAAGCCGCATTTTAAAAATGCCACTATTTTATTCCTGTGACTTGTTGGTTGGTCTACCCCATTTTGACCTGATTTCACATTTACGAAAACACTGTTGTCTAAAGTGGTTATGATTGAGTGGTCAAGTTCTGAAAGCTTTATTTAAACAATTTTAGAATGAATGTTTACTGCAGTCAACACACAACAAGAAACATTAATGTTGGCACAGCTTTAAGTCAGGAACTGTGCCTTTACATAGAAAACTGAAAGACCATTTGACATAAATATTTTTTTCTGAGAACATATTCCTCACAGAAATATTATCATCACATTAATTTCCTTCACTCAAAAGTTTTTTCTTAAGTAAAAGGTGGTATAGTGTACTCAATGTGTGATACTGAGATGGCTCTTTTATACCTATGAATGAGATTGTTTACCTTTGTAATACTATAAAAGCATGATTCCATTCTCTGTTAAGTTGCAATATAATTTGATTAAGAGCTAAAATCATAGTTTATGACAATAAAAGAAGCACCACAAATTAAATGTTTTGTTTTATAATAAGGGAAAATATAGCCCATACATTCCCATTTTACACACAGATACACACACATTTAAAATATAGATACAAATCACCAATAGATCTATACCTGGGTGCACACTCAATTATGATCGAGAAAGTAAGACATTAAGCTAAAAATATCACATAATTTTCTTTTTCTGTTATGTGATTAAACTGGGATGGCCCTGACTTTTTTTCTTTACTCTTGATATTTTGCGATATCTTCTTTAGGCCTTGGATTCTGGACTTATTTATTTGAAGTCTATACAATTGAATTTTTTTTTCTTTTTGCATATATCCATGTTCTGGTAACTGGTGAATAATATTGAAATTATTTTTGTTATCATCAGATCAATATGTGTAAATTCATCAGTAATAAAAAATTAGTAACAAAAAAATGAGAATTTAGTACTAAAAATAAGAATTTTGACTTAAGTGGATTGAATATTTGTGTAGTGCTAAACTTTTTCAAAGTCATAACCTCCAAATGATACTTGAAGATGGAAAATTTGGGAACTAATTATGGCAAGTGTTAGTTAGACTTCTGCCGATAGCACAATAAGCCAGGAAGAAACTCACTAAGAATCAGAATTTGGTGGCACCCAGAACTTGGACATCTAAGATAAAGAAATGTTTGTGGTTTAAGTCATTCAGTTATGGTAATTTATTGTAACAGCACAAGTATACTAAGACACTCTCTTTAAATTATGAGTGCCTTGGTGATGTATTTGTCATGGTAACGTACATTTGAAGGGTGTGATCCTATTATACCTTTAAATCATGTACAATGCTATAAACATTTATTACCATGATAAAAAAGAAAATTAAGAACATATTAAAAAGCATTTCATATGCAACTAGAGTGAAAATACCCTTACATGATCTATATTTTAGAATGTGTCCACAAATACAATTTTAAAAATGCTTATCAATGCAAGAGAAAAATGCCTCTTAGTTGTTAATAATTATTATAATGTATTTTTGCTTTCAATATTTAATAGCTTTCATATTGCTAAACATAAAAACAGATTGACACTTATGTAAACTGTTTTCACCTTACCATGGCAATTCCAAGATTTAAAGGTGCAGAATACTGGAAAAATGTCAGATTATCAGTCAGGTAATTTAGATATGAGAATATTATGCTTTTTGAATCAAAAATCTTCAAATCCTATTTTGAGAATTCCTCACAAAGAGATTATTTTTGGCATTAATATACCAACTATTTAATGACTTTCAAACTATTTTAACTATGAGTTAGTAACTGTAATTACTATAATAGCACTACAGATTTATTCTCTCATTTCCACATCCCATCTTGTGATGGTGGTATTTCATTTTGGTCTCAGTTTCAGCCAAGTATTTATTTCACCAGTTTGCTAATTAGCATTTGGCAAAACAGTGTGTAATGTAATGTAAGTCTAATCTTGACCTTGGAAACTCCTTAATACTCGTTACACATACAAATACACACATATTTATTTGTATTTACCTTCCTTGATAACTTTAGAGGCTGCTAATTATATAAAACAAATATTTTATCCTACAAATTAGACTCACTGAATAATCCTTTGAGAAGGATCAGTGTTGAAATATATTAAGAATTGGAATTGCATGTAATAAATAGCATTTACAGGGATGAAGGTGGAAGACTAGATTAAATTGTATCTTCCAGCTCACAATGAAGAGTAAATGAAACAATATATCACATCTTTTTCAACCATTCCTCAGTCAATCAAAAAAGAGAAACTTGTCTTTTGCAGCAACATGGATGGAGCTAGAAGAAATCGTATTAGCGAAAATTAGCCAGAAAGAAAAAGAGAAATATGGGATGGTCTCACTTATCTGAGGAATACAGGGAAACCAAACAAACAGACAAGAAAAATTTAAAGCTGCCAACAGAACTTGAACATACAGCAAGGGAGGGGGAGGAGAGTAAAATTGGGGGAGGGGGAGGGGACAAGGAATAAGATGGTTCATGGTTAGAAGGTAATGGGAGAACATCGGGGTAGACAACAATGTTATATACACATATATATGTATAATATGTGTGCAATCAATAAAAAAAGAATTTTCAAATGAAAAAAAGAAAAGAGAAAAGTAAATGAAACAAGAAAATAAAAGCAAAACAAAGTACTAAACTGGGAGAAACTCAGCCATCTACTGCCTATGTATTGATGTATTCAGAACATTGCTTGATGTATTCAGAACATTGTTCTCAAGCACAGTCTGAGAGCCACAGTGTGAAGTAGAAGTAGTCAGGAGAGGATGACCAAAGAGGGGATAATGGGCCCCACATTAAAACTGCAAACTGAAGCAGAGGAGATGATCTTCAAAGGCCACTCGCAGAAGCCTGAACTCACAGAGAAACTTCTTGACCAACACTGGCTGGGAGCAAGACCCCCTAAGTCCCACACCAGAGCCATAAGGAAAAGCAGCAAAGCAATGGAGATGGGATTGGATTGGAGAGGGCGGCCTGCAGCAAGAAAATATGGACAGATCACAAACGAATATAACCTGGCCAGCCAACGCAAATTTAAGACTGAAAATCTAACAGCAAGGTTCACCTGGACCCAACAACGCAGTCCCTCACCCAGAGAAAAGACACTACCATAGGAAAGAGACTAATGGACTCAGCACAGCTAATAAATAACAAAGAGTTGGGTTTGAGAGAATGGAAGGGGCACCAGAGGGAGGAGGGAGAGGGAAAAATATATAACAGAGAGGTTGTAACCTAAAGAACAAAATGAAATTGTATATATATATATATACACATATATACATATATATATACATATACATACATATAACATGCATATATATATAAATAAAAGTATTCATGTTAAAAATATTTGTTGCTGATTTATGAAATGGTGGTAACTGTATTTGAAAAGTATCTTGTTAATGTCATTTTTCATGAGTCAAACACACTTACCTTTCAGATTCCGGAATTAGTTCAGAACACTGATTCAAAAAAAAGAAAATTATATAAGAATATTGATGCCAGTGATAGTATTTAGACTTGTCCTTTCACATTTTAACATCAGAGCCAGTTGCCTTGACACCCATAGTTGAAGCATCAGGCTGCCAATAACCTAGTAGACTCACTGTACTTTTCTTCATGTCCATGGACAAAGTTAGGTAAGAAAAACAGCCACAGATTGGTATACTTTTATATAAGAAGCAGAACTTCTAGAAGAAGAAAATTTAAATGTTCTCAAGGAAGAGATCACGTTTATTTCTTCATTTCAGAGAAAACTATTGCTAGCATCTCCTGTTCATGAATGTGATGTGTTTTTAAATACAAATGAGCTATCTCATGACATTATAAAGCACATCAAAAGGAAATTATTTTGTTTAAAAGAGTTTGCAGAGGAATTGTTCATTGGTAAGAAGTCAAGGCAATGCAACAGAGGGCCTCAGGAGAGAACTTCTCACCCCATGAGCCAAAGAAGGTATCACCTTCTGCATTTATTTCAGGAAAAGATGAATGAATGTTCATTCTAAAGGGTAGTCAGGCTAAAAGGCCTATAGTTGAGGTACTGTGAGTGAAATGATTTTGAGTTTTGTTCTTACATTCTAGATCATGAGGCTGCAGAATAAATATGCAAACACATATATACATACTCACATACACAGGCTGTGTATCTGTGTGCATGTAGATAGATGAGTGTGGTTATAGCTGTGTGTATACAAAATCAGTTTTGTGTAGGACCAGTGTACTGGGGGGCTGACATTTTTAACAATATATTATTTTTAATCATTTCCATATGAATAAAAATTCTTAGTTCTTTGGTTTTGATTGACTCCTCATACTGTAGCCAAGTAGGCTTCATCACTTCTAGATTAAATTAAAATTTATTTGTGTGACTTAATATTCGTAATACTTCCATCCCTTCTTATCTTGGACACCTCATCTATACATACTGTAATGCTTTTGCTTTTCTCTCTCCCTTAGATGAAACTATTTACCCTTTCACTCATGAACTGCATTTAAGTTCTTCAAGATTCAGGACAGAAATCTATCCCTGCAACAGTCTAATGTACCTTTAATCTTAAGAGGATACTTATTGTTTTCCCATGGCAACATCTTATTTCTTTCTCACCCTATACTATTGCAGCAGAAATTATGTGTGTTTCAAGGTTCAAGGATATTGCTGCAATTATCTCAGTTAAGGCTACCATCATTTGTTTCTAGGTCTAACTGGGTGGTTATTACTAACTGGCTTTCTTGAACGGAATCTTGTTCCTTTTAACAATCCATTTCCTACATCAATGATTCTAAACTGTTATGTTATGGAAAAGAGTATAATTCAAGTTATCCATAGGCTTTGTCACCAGATTTTAATGAACATATGAGTTTTATTTTAAGTAAAGTTTTATAAATAAACTATTAACAGTTTCATAAGATGCTAAGCATGGTGTGTCACATGAAACTTTTGGGTGCAAATGAGGGAAAAAAGCATTTAAAGAGAGCTCAAACATATTTCATTAGCACATTGAAGGTGTAGACTAGGTTAAACTGCAATGTTCAGTAGGCTGGGCATATTAATTACATTTGAAGTGAATGATATTTTCAGACTATAATGATATAATATGATTAAGTCAAGAATGATCTTTATATATTCCCTTAAAAGAATCCAAAATGTTCCTACTCTGTCTCGATTTTTGATTCTGCCTTAAATGAATTCAAGTAAAAGAGCATCTGTAAAATGTTTTAAATATTTTGTGTTAACTTAGAAACATAGAAAACAATTGATGTTAAGTATGAAAGCTCACAAAATGTTTTTCATTTTGCAAATTTATAGACAATGATAAAAAGAAAAATGTCACATTCACTATCATGTTTGTGTTATCTTTTTCATCTTTTCTCACTTATTCCTTTTTATTCTCCAAAACGAACAGTACCTTTTAGTCACTTGCCACTGGGAAGAACTAAAATATTGATAAATAATAGTAAATGGTCTCTGCTAACTGTGACCACATACAAATTCCCCTTGAATAAGAGCATTTTAACCTTGATACATACTAAACACCATTTCCTGTTAGCTTCAAAAAGCATACTTGATCCCAGTTCCTTCAGATAGTTTCCTCAGCTTTCTTGGCTTCTAAAGAGAGTATAATTTATTGATGACTCTGCTTATGACTAAATATCCGGTGTCTGTGTTCTAAAAAACAACATTTTAGCTGCCTGGGATTTTGGTAATTACATGCAATCATTTTGTTTGAGTAATTTTTCAGTAGCATTAAAACATAGTCTATCTGATCTATAGCCCTGCATTATGACTAATTCCACTAGTCAGGAGAAATTAGTACAGTACAGTCTACTCTCTTATAAGCCAGAAGTGTAGTCAATATTATTAAGCCACCATTTATTTAACCATAACATGATTTAACCAACAGAAGGATAAAAACTCAAATAATCTGATACCCAGGGAGTGGAATGTAGGGGAGGAACATTTTATTCTGAGGGCTGTCTTAATCTGGTATAAAGAATTGTGTTATTTATTTTATAATTAAAATTTCACAGTAATATATAGAATATATATATTATTTGGATGGAATGACAAATCACTGTACTATACTGAATATGTCAAGAGGTCTAAAATGTGTAAAAACCTCATTCTAAACTCTGGAAATCTGTAATCTAAGGGAAAAATTTATATAGTGTATATATACATGTATACATATATATGCTCACACACATACTTATATAGTATAGTAATAATCATATAGCAGGTAATCACCTACATTCAGAATTAGGTTTGTTTAGTTTTCATCAGTGTTGAAAAGTAATGTGATAACTACATCAAGGGGTACGAACAACTTCATAGACTGGGTGGCATATGAGAATCATCTAGAAGGATAAAAAATACTACTATTGTGGGTCTGCTAAAAAATGCATAGCAAGCGGAGCAAAAATTGCAATGTCACGCTTTTCTTTCGAGTATAGCAAGAGCAGGGCGCTTGATCACCCAGGCCAATGAGCATGCATCAAGAGGCCTGACCAGGAATACCTGGGGAACCCATGAAGGAAAATTACCTTCTAGCATTGTTCCCAGGGTGAAATCAGTGAAATGTGTGCTGATAAGACTGAAACCATGAACAAAGGTAGAGAATACAATTTGATACAATATCTGATGATAATATTAAGACAGCAGACACACCTTCCTAAAGCTAAAACATCCAGTGAGGTGTTTATCACCCTCATGATTATTAAAGTGTACAATTTTCACTTTCACTCTGACCCTCCTACCCCCTCATAATTGATGCCACATATGACAATTCCATCAATAAAACAAAGCCAGTATCTTTCTAATGCTGAGAGGATCTGCCATCAGCAATCTGTCTTCATGACCTTGTCTCTTTTTTATATCAGTGTGTTGTCCCCCAGACCCTGTTCTTAATTGTTGCTTTTATGATGCAACAGCTTCTATTTATTGAGCAATTAACATACACTAGATGTATGTACTATGTCTCTAATCATCTACTTGTAAAGAAAGTTATTATTTTCATTGTATAGCTAAATAAGCCTATTTAGATAGTTCTAGTTAATAGTGCTCAAACATGACTATCCATCAAGATCACATGGAACACTTGATAGAAACACAGTTTATGGGCTATATACCCCCACTGAATTTTTATTTAATAGGTCTTAGTTGTGACTCTATTGCTACCTCATCCCTGGTGATGCTGATATTACTGTTTTGGTATCACAGTTTAAGATGTGGTTCTTAAGCCCCCAGCCCCCGGAAGCTGGGGCGCATGGACAGGCGAGCGGTCCTCGGGACGGCCCGCCCCCGCGCTGGGACCTTCCGGCCCATGCGTGGGCAAGCAGGGGTGTGTGGGGGGGTGTGGGAGTGGGAGGGCCCCTCTATCTCTCACTTCTTACTCCAGCTAAACCTCAGAGCAACCAGAATATGTGTAACACCAACCCAACATAGAACGGGTGAGGGGACCAGGCAAAAGTCCAGCCCACAGGCCTGAGTTGGACACAGCAGATGAGCAACCAAGTGAACCAGTATAAGAAAGACCAGAAAAACCACCACAGAGACACGATGTCACCATGCACACTCCTACACTGTCTGGGTCAAAACCCGGGACTTTAACTTGGAGATATATTCAAGGAGAGCAACACATCCTCCCCTCATCAAGGGAGAGGAGAGGATGACCAAAGAAGGGATAATGGGCCCCACACCAAAACTTCAAAAGGAAGCAGAGGAGATAACCTTCAAAGGTCACTCGCAGAAGCCTGAACTCATGGGCCGGGCACGGTGGCTCGTGCCTGTAAGCTTCAGCCTATGAAGCGGCTGGGGCTAGGGGTCGCGGTTCAAGTTCCGCCTGGGGCCCGTAGCGAGACCTAGTTCCAAACAATAGCTGGGCGTGGTGGCACGTGCCTGTAATCCCGGCTACCTGGGAAGCTGAGGCTGGGAATTGCCTGAGTCTGTGGTACCCCGGGCAACGAGAGCCTGCAGTTCCACGGGCGAATATAGCAAGACCTAGTCTCAAAGCCTGAACTCAGAGAAATTTCTTGACCAACACTGGCAGGAGGCAAGACCCCCAAAGCCCGACACCAGAGCCATAAGGAAAAGCAGCAAAGCAGTGGAGATGGGATTGGATTGGAGAGGATGGCCTGCAGCAAGAAAACATGGACAGATCACAAATGAATATAACCTGGCCAGCCAACGCAAACTTAAGACTGAAAATCTAACAGCAAGGTTCACCTGGACCCAACAACGCAGTCCCTCACCCAGAGAAAAGATACTAACATAGGAAAGAGACTAATGGACTCAGCACAGCTAATAAATAACAAAGAGTGGGGTGTGAGAGAATGGAGGGAGCACCGGAGGGAGGAGGGAGGGGGGAAAATTATATAACAGAGAGGTTGTAACCCAAAGAACAAAATAAAATTGTTTATATTAATAAAAAAAATACATAGGAAAATTTAGAAAAAAAAAAAAAACACAAAACAAAACAACAAATGAGCAGGAAAGCAGGTCCCAAAGCCTGGCCTCTTATCGAGGAAGAATGCTGGCCTGCACGCAAGGCAACCTAGAATGGACCTGTGTAATTTGGGGCCCTTCTAGTCTGGTGCATTTCTGACTGTGTTACTGGAGATTGGTGACTGAGAACCGAAGTGACTTGAATGTAAGATAAAAATATTATATCAAGCCTTGATTAAATTCCTTTTGGGTGGCAAAAAAAAAAAAAAAAAAAAGATCTGACCAATATCTTGCATAGTATTGGAATTGAATATCAGGTTTTTCAGCTTTTAGCAAAAGTCTGTTTTTCACTCTTGCCATTGAACCTATTTATCCTCTAATTCTATGTCATGAGGAGATATTTAGCAAGTCAGTACTCTTCTTCCTTCCCTCCATCCTTATAATAACGAAAACTTTCTCTTTTAAATTAGGGAAATCATTTGCTTCTTGTCAGTTGTACAGGTCCTATAAAAGGTCAAGAGAGACTGAGTGGAGTACAGCACGTTAGAGTGACATCTGAGAAAGACTCTCAAGAGAATAAAGGATTAACTATAAATTAATCACTGGAAACATCTATTTGGTATCAGTAAGAACACAAATCTTGAGCCTTATAAGAATTTTCTGTATTCTATATTCTTACAAAACATTGTTAATATCCACACTTATTTCTTTAACTCTCATAGTAATCATGTCTTCTGGTAGGGCAAATTTTTTATAATTGTCATAGAGGAAACAAAGGGTAAGATAGTGAAGTGACATCTTCAAGGCCCACTGGCTTGTACAGATCTTGCAATTTCCTGTTCTCGTATATTCTTACCAGTAGAAAAGGAGTCAGGTTTTTTTTTTTATGAAAATTTTGAAAAATAGGCCATATGGTAACAGATTCATTTTTATTTAAAATATTATTATCCTTAACTGCCTAAATAATTACTCTCTAAATGATTCAAGAAAACAGCTGGAGTTTTGAGTAGCACAAGCAGAAGTAGTAAAATTTCAAGTATCATTCATATTACTAACATTTAATACTAAATATTAATGCTGATACACCTAAATACTGATGAAGAATGTAAAGGAAATTCAGGATCAATCCCAATTTCTCAATGCACATGTATTTCTAATAATGCCTAATGCCTTTGACATAACTTTAGATTCCCCAGTTCCACTGCTGACAATGATAATTAGCCTTTTATAAAAAGGATTTCAAATGCCAAGTATCTTGAAAGATAGTTCTTTGTACTTACTTAGAGCAGGAAAACATTCTACTTTATGCAGAACTTCAGCACTGAGAGGAGCTGGGATGGTTTCATGATTTTCTTTCTTTTTATAATTGAAGGCTTTTCTGAGATTAGGCTTTACTAGACTTAACTAGATTACCAAGGGCACTTAGAGAAAGAAGTCCCTAATGGAGCAGTGATTCCTAAAAGTAGAACAAAAATTTCACAGTCTTTTACATCAAGAGGGACCTTGGTTTTGTGCCTGAGGTCCATTCAAATTGAAATCCATGCAAGTTCTCTATACACTTATCAAAACCAAGCTTTCAAACATATTTTACTTCTCATATTTGCCTTTGAGGAACTTTCAAAATGAATCAAATGTTTAACATGGCAAATTATGTTATTTATATAATAGGATTCCTGAAAACCTGTAGCATGATACTGAAAGAAGCCATAGAGAAAAGAAACACTGGTAGATTGTATGGCCTAAGGTTTTCTTGTCAGAGCCTTTGGGGAAGAAACTGCAGTGGCAAAACTAGTCTTTACTTCTTTGCAGCAAACGTATGTTAACTCAGTGTGTAGGAAAAGAGGTCAAGCTGTTTTTGTGGCAAAGAGACAAAGTTGAAAGCAACAAAGGCCTTGAACAGGGATGACCCAAGCACCCGCCAAAGAATAAGCCTTATGGTACTCTGTGGAGAGGTCTGGGGTCACACCCTCTGAATGGAGGAAAGAGCATGGTCACAGATTTCATGTTCAATACAGTACAGCTGACACAGTTTGCCAGGGTCCTGCTCCTTACCCTTGAACAGATGACAGGATTTATGTTTCTCCATTCAGCACATTGTTGATCTCTTATGAATCACTCGGAGTCATTCTTTTGTTCTATATGGGGGAAAAGGTGTTACTATTTCTGAGCTTAGAGCATCCTAAAGATAAAAGTGCTTCCCAAAGCTAAATTTCAAGTTGGTTTGTATCTGGAATCAAGGTATTTAAATAACACAGACACACTCAAACAGTGATTCATTCTACTGATGTTCAATGAGACTCTAATGACAACAGTTTCACATCTTAATAACTGTAGTTGCACAGAACAGAAGCTTAGTATTTCATTTTCCCTCAATTAGCCTTCTTGAAAGATGCTGAATATTCAGCATAATTATTTTAGAGCCAAAAAAATGCCTTCAGTGCTAATGGTAATGGCACCCTATGGCTAATCATTTGTAGTGATAAGACCTAAAAGAGTTTGGTGTTTTTGTTTTGTGTCTTCATTTATTGTACACTTAGGAAACTAAAGTTAATAAAGTAAACTATGTATGAGAGAGATAAAGGACAGTATCAAAAGTCCAAAGGATAAGTTTGCATAGATTTTATTTTAAAAATATGATTATCCAAACAAAACAATATCTTACTTTTGCTTTATTCCTTTTTAAGCATTCATTACATATTACCTCTACGGGCATGGTGGCGCAAGCCTGTAGGTGGCAGCCTAGGAAGCCACGGCAGGGGCCAGGGATCATAGTTCGAGTCCCGCTGGGGGCACAAAGTGAGACCTAGTCCCAAAAAAACAGCTGGGCATGGTGGTGCATGCCTGTAATCCCAGATACCTGGGAAGCTGAGGCTGGGGATTGCTTGAGTCTGTGGTACCCTGGGCAACATGAGCCTGCAGTCTCACAGGCAAAAATAGCAAGACCTAGTCTCAAAAAGCAAAATAAAACAAAACAACAACATAAACAAAACACTTTTGTAGGGAAAAAACTTTGTCATCTCTGATATGAAGGAAATGCTTACTTGGAAATACTGTCAATAATCTTTTTGATACAGTCTGCCCAGGTAAATTCTTGACACATTTTAAAATCTTAGTAATAAGTCAATGAGATTTAACATGAATGAATAAGTATTACAAAATAATTTGGATATATGGCATAATTGAAAAGGTACAGGCAACCTGTTGTGCCAATAAGCATTATAGACATATTGCCATCAGTATTACAGTGTAGAGAAAGCAGTATGAATTCAAATGGTAAAAGCAGGCCTCTTTAAGTCTATGATTTCTACATCTGTCAAACACCCATATCTGTCAGCTCTTTTAAAATGAATTGAAATTGTTGGTGAAAATACTTTGCAAATGACACAATATATGCTCAGTAATAGATCATTGTATGTCATAAGAAATAGTAGAGATATTTTTCAAGTAATGGCTATGCTGGCTAGCCAGGTATATAGTAAATATACAGTTCTGTGCTTCTAGAAAAGATTAAGTCATGCCTAGGAAACAGCAAAAGACCAGTAGACCCAACTATGTTCATGTGTGGAGTATAGCCTTTATATTAGAAAGGTAATTTGGGACTAGATGAGACTAATTTGGGGATTTTATTTTAAGAATATACTCAGTGAAGATTTTAAAATTGGTAGATAGTATGACACACATGGTGTTTTAACAGTAATTTGGAAGTTGATTAATTTCAGAATTGCAAATAAGGAGAGATTAAAGTCTGGGGAGCCATCAACAAGTTAGTTATCAGTTCAGTCCAGAAGACATTCACCTGAACCATGTGGGATAGGACATGATGCCTTGATGGTGATCAGTAAATCCACCCTTATAAATTATAATAAGCTGAAGAAATAAAAAGCTCATTTAAGTCAATCTTACTTATTTTTAAATAAGGAAATACTCTTTCTTATGTTTAAATAGTAATGAATTTTTACGCATAAATGTAATTCCCAATACTGTATTCTATTTATCTACACATAAATACCCTTTGTGGATTATCTACTTCACCATTAAAGGCAATTGAAAAAAGTACAGAATATAAGTTGTCAATGGGTTTTCTCAAAATATTTTATTAAGATGCTGAAGAACTTTACAATAAGATGTAAGCTACAGAAAATAAAATACACTTATCCTGTTTCTTAAATTACAACTTTCTTGTGGTGATATCTGTAATTAACAATAGCAAATGATTTTTTTCTAACAGTTTAAACATTTGCTTTCCATTTTTATTCAAGAAGATTAATCACATGCAAATTCAGCTATCAACACTTTTTGTGTGAGGGAAAATCCTTGAAAATGTGACCTCTATATAATGTCTCATATCTTTGTTTCTGAGAACTTAGCAGAATAATATATAAAGTTGTATGTTAAAATCTCACCATGGAATAAAAATATAATTACAGGAAAGAACATGTCAATAGACATGTTTTTAGTATCTGAGTATTTTATGGAATAATTTTCGTAGAAAGTGAAAAAAAATGTATAATTTACTGGGTATGAATGACTTCTTTAATATTGTATATAAAATGGGAAAAGCATAAATACAAAAATTTTTAAGGAGAAAGAGCAGTAGACTTTAAACTTAGATTTCATCTGGAAGTCTTCCTTTTTAATGTTCTCTTACTTAAAGAGAACAAGCTATATTCTATAATTGCCACCTGATTTTTTTTTTTTTTTTTTGGTTCAAAAATTTTAGTAAGCAGGTCCAGCATGGTGGCTTGTGCCTGTAAGCTTCAACCTATGAAGCAGCTGGGGCTAGGGATTGCGGTTCTAGTCCTGCCTGGGGCCTGTAGAGAGACCTAGTTCCAAAATTTAGCTGGGTGTGGTGGCGTGTGCCTGTAATCCCAGCTACCTGGGAAGCTGAGGCTGGGGATTTCTTGAGTCTATGATACCCCGGGCAATGAGAGCCTGCAGTTCCATGGGCAAAAATAGTGAGACCTAGTCTCAAAAAAAAAATTTTTTTTTAAGTAAGCAAAGGTGGGAGCCTTACTTATTTCAAAAAAAGGTATTTCTTGATGCTTTCAACTGTTAAAAAAATAATTCAAGAAGTTGTCTACATCCTCTTAAAGTTTAATGAGTAGAGGACAAAAAGTATTGTGTAAGTGTGATAAGTTACTCACTACTAGAAAATGCAATTTGTTAGACAATGATGTCTCCAGAAGGTACCATCTCATTTGGAAAATAGAGATGATAATGCTAATTAGTATATAATCTCTCCACCTATGTTCTTAAACCACAGATCCCTAGATCTGGTTCCCTACGGATTTCAAAAGGAATTCTGTGAAATTTTCTAGATCCTCATTGCTAGCTGGAACCAGCTTGAACGCTACCCATGGAGCATTCTTTTATTTTTTTTTTGATACTATATTTTAATTTTTTTATGTTTGCGAAAATATATATAACACACTTACCTCTTAACAGTTTTTTAGGTGTGCAACTCAATGACAATAACTGCATTACCATATTGTGCAAACATCACTAACCACTTCAATTTCCAGAACTCTCCACCATCTCAAGTAGTGCCCATCAAGCACTAGCTCCCCTTCACCACCTCCATAACCTCTCATCTGCTTCCTGTCTCTGGATGTATCTATTCCAGGTCCTTCACATAAGTGGAATCATGATGTTTGCCCTCCAAGGTCTGGCTTAGTTCACAGAGCATGATGCTTTCAAGCTCCATGGAACGTTCTTAATCCCTTATGGGGTCTGGTCATTAGAAGTGCCATCTTCCCTGAACAGACAAGTGGATGAAAAAGATGTGGCATGTATACACAATGGAATATTAATCATCAATTAAATGACAAATTTGATGAATTTTGATCACATGGATGTACCTAGAAGAAATCATATTAACAGAAACAAGTCAGAAAGAAAAAAACAGAATCCAAATGGTTCTACTAATATATAGGAATAGGAAAAACAAACAAAAGGCCAGGAGGAAAAGTCAAAACAAGCTAACAATCAAACTAAAGTACACAACTCTGCAGGGGGAGAGCAGGAATGGTCAAGGGGGGTAGGTGGGGCGGGGTGAACCTTGGAGAATACAAAGATGTGAAATATATAAATAAATTATTAAATAAAAAGTACCATATTCAGTTTTTATTCCTGATTTTTCTGTCACTGTTTAGTACCTGGAATAAGTGAGGAATGGTAGTATTGTCATGATGGGTGTCCTGAACCGATTCTAATACCACTCCCTTCTTCTCTTCTTTACCACTACACAACCTGTCTTGATTTATTTAGTGTGATTTACTGTTTACACTTCTGGATCCTAGAGGTCTGACATCAGGATGTCATGTTGGATGAGAACCTTTTTCTGTGTTGCAGTCTTTCTCATTGTATCCTCACATGGCAGAAAGAGATAGGAATCTTCCTGAAGCCTCTTTTATATGCATACTAATCATATTCCTGCATTCATTGTCATGATGTAATCACGTTTTGAAGTTCCTGACTACTAATACCATCACTTTTGGCGTTCAGTATTTGGAGGGATGCAAATATTCAAACCACTGTGCTAAAACATACTTAGCAGATACCCAGAGAAGTTCCTGAATTCACAACTAAGAGGTCATTTGTGAACCCTATTTTGGAACTCTAGTTCCCAGAAGGCAGGCTTATGAACAGATCAGTTTTGTGGTAGGACTGAAATTGGGCTGTTAGGATTCTGCATACACACTGATTTGAGTTACTCAAATTATATAACCATGTGTCCTGCATGGTATATTTACATAAAATCTGTTAGCCCAATTATTATTTTTATTCAGAGATACAATTTTAAAATCATCTAGAATAATGCTCTTATGATTTTTTGACATAGTATTCATCTGTGAAATTTAGAACTCCAATGAGTGATATCAGTCAACCAAATAGTTTTCTGAGAAAAAAAATTTGAAATGTGACATTTTTTGTGCTATAAAGACAGTAGGGGTGATTTGTCAAAAGTCATATTCTTTTAAATTAAATATGTTTTGCTTCATGAAACACTGCATATTTTGTGGCCCTTTCTTGTGCTTCTCCATGAACCAGGAACATCTGCTGTGGCCTGACATAGTTCTTCTTGGTAATCTAAAGTAAATCTCTAAACAAAATACTTTATCAGAGACGTGAGGAAAAGCTGGAGTCTGTATAGCGACACTATGCACAACCCTCGTCTCTGGACATGAGGTAATATTTACACATTTTCCCTTTTTTGCCAAGTAGCCATCAAGTACGATTTAGTCCGATTCTTTGTTCTCTAACTACTTACTTACAGCAACAATAAAATAACATGTATTCATTTTTAGAGACTATAACATTAGAACACTGCCCTACATAATAGTAAGAATGTAGGGGATGCTAGTGTACAATATACTAGAATTGTTCTATATTGAAACAGGATTCAGAGTGAGAACAGATTTCAATGGAGGACATAATTTCCAATATTATACTGAAAATGGGTCATATTTGAACAGGAAAGAACATCTAGAATTGAATACACTAGCTTATTATTGTAATGTAAATCAGTAATAAGACAGTAAGGAGAATTTGTCCATATAATTTCATGAAAGATGTACAAGAATCAAAACTAGGTTATGTTATTATTAAATCTCATTTGTCTCAATTGTCTCTTTTATTAATGTGATGATGGTCAATGATGTGATGACGGTCAATTATTTAAAAAAAACATTTAATTTTTGTGTTTTTAAGAAGTGTTCCAGTTCTCCAAAGGATTAAAAGTATGTTGAAAGGTAAAACTGCTAACTAAAAGATAGAGAATGGGTTGATTTGAGTTAGCAGATATCGATCTATCAGCCTATCCAATGCTATCAATGTAGAGAAAATTACATTGGAGATTAAAAAGTTATGAATAGCTTTATACTCATTGGAAAATTTATAGAAAAAGGGTGGAGGGACTGAATTTAAAATAGTCTAGAACTGTGGAGACTACAAAAAAATGACCAGAAATGTGATGTTAGATAACACATAAATCCATCTGTGCATCAATTCCATCATTTATAGAATAAAGTGATTAAATTATGTCTTGGATCTTTTCCAGTTTTATGTAACATTTTATGCTTTAAGATGTATTTATTTTATCCCATCAGGTAAGATTTGATAGTTTAGGGAAGAAATAATAAATTTGGGGCGATGTGAACATTTACCATTTGTAACAATATCAATAGAACTGGAAGGGATTATGCTAAGTGAAATAAATCAAAAGGAAAAGAAAAAAATATATGTGGAATAAAGAGGGTCAAAATAAAGGATCATGCATTGTTATGTTAATATAGTGGTTTAGCAAAAATTTTCAACAGTATTTAAACTAACCTTATAATTATTAAGAGTACACTTTAAAAGACAGAATATGTAAAACAACTTTGATTGATAAAAGGATTTCTTTTAACAATGTGTTCCACTTAATTTCTCAAGCTAAAGTATCCACTATATTTATTATAATAAAAAATTATTTACATACTGATAAACTATCTAATCCAGTTCATTAGAATTTGGAGTAAGGTGTTCACTATTGCTTTAAAATTGAAAAATATGAACAGGAAAAACATCAATTCAAAATGTTTACATCATTTTTAAAGAATAACATACCTCACAGAATTGATTAAGCCATGGAAAGAAAATATTATGGGGTGATGCATGTAAAAAATAAGTGAAAAATCAATGGAATAGAATACTTGACTCCACTGATACTCTATCAAAAGGAACTAAATTAGAGATAATGCAATTTAAAATTCTACACAGTTTATTGGATGCTTTCCAAATTGCACAGGTGTGATCTTTTGGACTCAGAGAGACACTATGTTGGCAGTGCAGAGAAACAGGTGGAAAAAATAACCCATCTTATGATAATGTGTGAAGACTAGAAAATATTGATGGCACATTGATATGATTAATAGGATGTGGGATTATTAGAAGGAAAACAAAATTGGCAGCATTAGTACTTGAAATAGGAACAGCTGAACTATTGAAGGAGCAGTTGGTGAGAAGAGAGAATAGACACTATCTTAGAAACCTGGGTTGGAAAGAATCTGTTGGAAAATTTGGAAATTTACTATTTCTGTGACTTCTAAGAAAAGGATAAAATTTACATTACTGTTGCTAGCAAGGGTTTTTTTCTAAAAAAATTCATCAGTCTTTATTTAAAAATATTATTTTAAAGAGGAGGAAGAAAATATATGAAATACTACATGATTTTCTAAATTATAGTTTGTTGTAAAACAGAGAAAGCGGGTACCCTGTTTCATAGTGGCTCATCACACCTAGATATTATTTGCTGAGTACTAAGTAGATAGAGATTTATCTACTTAGTAGATCGTATTTAGTAGATAGACACTGGGATTCTTTGTAGACATAAAGATATAAAATAGACTTGGAATATCAAAGAGAAATTTGCTCATCATTTAATAAGATGATTTGTAACATTGATATGCTTATCTAAGCATATTTAAAAAAGCTAAAAAAGGAGAGCAACTGGAAGAGTAGGAAGGGGAAGAAATTTAAAAAGACATAAAGATTGAAGAATGTGAAGAGCAGAAATAGACTATCAAAAAATGGTTAGGAAAGTTACAAAAGTTACTTAGAATTACAGATAATTGGAAATGAAAATCAAAGGAAAACTGTTTCAATCGAAATTTCAACATGACCTGTCTCCATGGTATTCCATTATCTTTCCCCTCCACAGGAAAAACAAACAAACAAAAAAACAAAAAACTCACTTTTTCTTCCTAGATTTTTATTTAATGAAAGTAAGGGGCTTTTCCAAAGTTTCATCACAGACACATTTGTTTATGGAGCCATCACTTTTTATAGGTAGACTCCTATAAACAGTAATTTCTCTATCCTTAGATTTTTTAAGAAATATGTAGAAATCTTTAACCAAACACCCTTTAAAATTACTGATTTTTAGTGCATGATTTACGCTTTATTACTTTTCTAGTCAGGGAATGAGAGACTTTGAAAAAAATGTATGTTCTCACTGTATCTGTCAGTGTGTCATGCTGAAAGTATATTGTAGAATTAGTAAATGAATAAATGATTTCTTGATCTTTGAGTGAACCACACTTCTTTGTATGTTGCAGAATATTTTGTGATAAAAGTTTATTTTGTAAAAAATTTAAAACAGCATCTGATGTAAAAAGAATCCTAGTCTAAATAATATTATGTTAGCTAAACGAATAAAACAATCTAAGTGCCCAAGTGTAAATGAGTGAATTAAGAAACTATGGTAAATACAATGAAATAGTAATCAGTTTTGAAAAATTAAAGATGAACACTTACCATTTATAACAATGTCAGTAGAACTGGAAGGGATTATGCTAAGTGAAATAAATCAAAAGGAAAAGGAAAAATATATGTGGAATAAAGAGGGTCAAAACAAAGGATCATACCTTATCAATCACAAAACCTCTAACTATAAAATTGAGGCAACCAGGACAAGGAGGTTGGATTGCTAATTGTGAAGGGTGCCCCAAGGTCTCTTGTGGAGAATTATAGGTGCTTAATATTGTTGGGTATAGTGTGAAGGGGTTTGATTTTGTACCTCTAAGCCGTATAGTATTGTAAACTACTGTTACCTCAATAGGACGAAAATCAAGATATTTACAAAGAAAAAGGTATTAAGAACAGCTGTGGATTTGTGTCCCCTTTTCATTAGCACAGTGTATTATGTTGGTTAAAGCAAAAACAAAACGGTTATTAGAATATAAAAGCATATAAAATAGTTCTCCATAGATGTCAGAAAAGAGAAGGTCATGAGCTTCATTCACATGGGTATTTCAGTGATTAGGCATAGTTATTCAGTGTTAATATAAAAATAAAAACATGTTATTTGAAATCATTCCTATCTCTTAGTGTGAGGCAGGGAATGAAAAGAAAGACAAATATTTTGATAAATGCAGATAGATAATACTGGAATAAAGGAAGATAAATGCAAATACATATAATAATTGATATGCAGAAGATGGGAAAACTAAAAACAACTTTATGAAACATCAAAATAATTGCTAATAAATTGAATGCCTGTACAGAAAGGCTACAAAATGGTCATAGGAGAGACAAAAACAAAACCCACATATAATATATTTACTAGAGGAATATCTAAAGTAAATTAATAAAGAAAAGATAAAAATAAAGGGCAAGAAAAACCTATTACTATAAAAAGGAGTGCACAGCTAACCTTTAATAACAGCAGCAAGTCACAGAAATGTGTGTCTTTCAAATAAAGAAGGTTCTATATTCTAACAATTAGGGAGGGAGATTTAAAAAAATGATCATGAATTGACCAAAAAGAATAAATTGCTGAAGGAGAAACGATACCTTGCATTTTTCTTAAATTCTATTTTGAAGTGTATCATTCAGTAAATGTACAAATACCTCAATGCTAGTACTGTGTTGAGGATTTTCACAGAAATATTCATCAATGATATTGTCTGTTATTTCCTTTTCCTGCTTTGTTTTAATCTGGTTTTAGTATTAGGATTATGTTGGCATCATATTTATAAACATAACTTGAGGGTAAATTTGGGGGAGGGATGGACACAAGAGATTAAGATGTTTCACGGTGATAAGGTGGTGGGAGAACCTTGGGGTAAACTATCATGAAAAATACAATGTAAACTATAAAGTGTGCAATCAATTACAAATAAAATTTAAAAAATAAAAACAACTTGAGCTAGATGGGCATATAATCCTCTTAACAGAGTCTATAAAATTCATTTGTATAGTCTTCTGACCCTATGCTTTTGTTTTGGAGTTTTGTCTTGATTACTATTTCAATTTCATGTTTGTGATTAGTTTATTCAACTCTTTGTTTCATCCTGATTGACTCTTTTGACCTAAGATTGTTCTAGAAATTTGTCCACTTCTTCTAGATTACCAGATATATTGGCATGACATGCTTTCCCATAGCAATCTTCTTCGATCATTTGCATTTCTGTATCATTAGTTTTTTTCCCTTCCTTCATTAAAAAAAAAAAAGTTTTCTTTGTTAGAGGTTTGCTGTGTTTATCTTCTTGAAAGACTAATGTATAATTTTACTATTTTGTACAATGGTTTGATTTCTATTTCCACTATAGTTTTTGTATACCCTTGTTTCTACCATTTTGAATCTTGTATGTTTATCTGTTTTGACATAATTTAGACTAATAATAAATTGTTTGAATATGTCTTGCTTTTAAATGTGGGTCTGTATTGCAGTTATCTTTCCTCTTAGGTATATTCAATAAATTCCAATATTCTTGCTTTTATTTGTTTTGAGGGTTGTCTAAAGTTCTGTTTTAATTTCTTATTTTATTCAATAGCTATTAAGTAGCATAATACATGCTGTCTTGTCTTCATGAATATTTTCTCTACCTTTTAAAAATTAATTTTAACAAATAGCATTATCATCAAAAATACTTGACATTTCAATCTTTATAATTTTATTGACAGTTAACTTGTGTTCCATCATATATATGGTCTATATTTGAAAATGTTTCATGCATACTTAAAAAATTTGTGTATGGTATACTTTGGAAGTAAGTGTTCCATAGAAGTCTATTTGGTTTAATTCCTCACTTAAGGCTATTGTTCCCTTAATTGTTACCTGTCTTGTTGATCTGCTCATAGTTGTTAAAATATTAAATTCCCCTATTATTATTGTGTTGTCAATATGTCTTTTTAGTTCTATTAATGATTGTCTTATACATCTTGGTGCCCCCTAATTTGGTGCATTTGTGAGTAATTTTCTTCCTGCCTTAGGCCCTTAATCATAATATAATGTCCAGGTTATCTTATATGGTTCTCCCCTCTAATTCAGGGCCCACCTAGTCTAGTTTGATAACTAATAGCATAAACTGGTATTCACCACTTACTCCTATAAGTGGTATTCACCACTTACTCCAGCAATGCACGTTCTATCCTGCACATCATTCTGCACTTTCTCCAAGGTAGTTCCAGTTTTAAAAACCCCTGTGTACTTGTCTTAACAACAGCAGAGATCCTCTCTCACTCTGGGTTTGCACTGCCCCTGTATCTCTCTTATCACAGTTTAATGACAGTTTTTATTACCACTTTTATCTGTGTTATTGCTCTCTATGACTACAAGCCTGGCATTTTTGCTATTAAATTGCTGAAAACGGTGGCACTGACTCTATCCTCACCAAATTCATATATCTTTCTGATAAGATGACACACTTAAATGATCAATTTAAAATTGATCTAATGATTAAAATATATTTATATTCTGGTATGTTTTCATGTTTAAAGTACCAAAACATGATCGTTTTTTGTGGGCAGACATCATTATTAAAGACAACCTCTCACCAACTTGGCCATCTGCAGTATTATTCTGCATCTTTGACACTTTCAAGCTCTCAGTCTTTTTCACTTCTTCTTGGAACTCATTATCTTTATCCTATCTCTTCTTAGTTTTCTGTTCATGTAACCTGTCTGCTACTCATCAAAACAGAGACAGTAAGTACTCTTTAATATTTTCTTTTGTCTCTCTGGGAAAGGGGGCCATTCTCCCTGTGCTGGTGACAGTAAAAAAATCAAAATTGCAGTTGATATGGTGGTTTAGTGCATCCAATCAAGGTTACTGAGGAGAACAGAAAGACCCAAGGCAAACCAATCTCCATCAGAGGTTATGGCATCATCAGTGATTTGCTTTCAGAAAATTAAAGTCAAGGAATGAACAGAAAATAACTTATCATTGTAAAAATAAGTTTTATTATTTGTATATCCTTATATAATTGTTTTACTTCACATCTTGATATACCTGCATGTTTATTTAAAATTGATTAAATGCTTAACAGTACCACTTAAAGATGTGTTCTAAATAATTAAAAAAAAAAAAAACCTCAGGTATTAGTACCTGAAATAAATCCTAAGAGTACTGTACTTCTGCAGTGATATTGCAGTCATCAATTTGATCTACAATGAAATAGAGCCCAGGCATTAAAGTCAGAGAGTAGCACATTGTATGGCCAAACCAGGACAACTATGGAAATAAATGTATCAGGAATACTCAGAAGATTTGCTGTGTCAAGTTCAACAGAGATAGATATTTTTTCTTTAAGGTTACATTGTTCTTGAATCAAACAAGATATTTAGTATTGGGAGAGAAAATAAATCTATGTGAATAATTTATCTGAGAAAGTATGATGTGATTAGGGAGTATATCCTTTAAAACTTACCTTGGACCTTGGAAGGAGAAGATCTGGAGATTCCCTCAAATAAAAATATTTGAGTAACTAGAGGATATTTCTTGAAAGAGACATAGATTTCTGCTATTGTTCTACAGAGTTTTTATGCACTGAGAACATAAAATTAGAATACTAGTAAGAGATTTCAAAGAATTTAAGGGTGAAAAATTAACAGGAAGAAAGATACAGAAATTTTCTGCAATAAGTGATAAGAAGAATTATGAAAGAGTCAAATGTAACTGCCAGTCTTGTGTTAATGTTAATGAATGTACATACAGATAATATTTCTAGCTCTTTTAGTAGGGACTATCAATTATATATAGCTTATATGCATAAAGGACCCAGAGGTATTTATCTGAAATGTTAAATCTTTACTACTAAATGTCAATCCACCCAAAGTAGGCCCTTGCAGGCCCTGAAGGGTTAACACTTCTCCCAAAGCATTTCACAGCCAGAAAGCATGGTACAGAGGGGAATAGAGCTCAATTTCTAATATGATTCAGTCTAAAGATAATTAGAAGGCTTAGTTTAGTACCTAAAACTCTTCCAGAATTCACGTGAGTTTGCTGGAGCACTAATGGACTTTGTCTCATCATAAATTCCAATTTGAACTTGCTTATTCTGAGTTATTTCAATATTCACCAAAGAGAAGTTAGTGTAAAATTGTACTGCTTGGGGTTTCTTATGTCTATGCAACTGTGGTGATGGATGATCTGCTTAATGATTCCTCTCCAGTTATCTAGACTAGGTTCAGTCCCCACAGATTGTCCTGAGAGCAACAAAATATAAATGGAAATGGTATGAAAATAGGGCAAGTAAAAAAAATGAACAGAAATTCCCTCAAATATTATTGGCTTAATTACAAATAACTGAATTAAAATCATATTTTCATTTTATAAGCTGTTGCCATAAGAGAAACTTATTAATCTCTTTCCTCTCTTCTTTTTTTAAAGGAGTGATCTAAGAAGTGATCTGTACTTTTATACTAAAGCAACCGTATTCACTGGTAGTGCAAATTACAGTTTCATTAAAAGTCTCAATTTAAATTAATTCATAGATGCAATTGTACTTGGGAAATTAATTTTTCCTTTATAAGTTTCAGTTTGTTGATAAATGGACCTAAGTATAGTGCCTGCTTTACTATGGACCAAGATTATTAGGAAATTTAAATTAGAGGAAAAATAGTTGTTTTCCTTCGAGTTGTTATAATATTCAATTTTTGTATGCAATAAGTTTTAAGATTAGGGGAACAGGTTAAAAACTGATTTGACACCACTTTTTTTTAACCCATAGGCAAAATTTATTTATTTTTAATTATTAATCATTTTGTTGTTTACATATACATACATTCTTATACATATATACTTTATATATATGTATACTATATATATACATGTATACTTATATATACAGATATACTTATATAGATGGATATAGAAATACATACACCATTTATGTAAATAAACATTTATGTAAGTATATATATATTTATACACACACACACGTATATTAACATCAATCGATTCTCAAGGGTTCTCCCTCCACCTTATCACCCATGAACTTTCATTGATCTTCTTGTGCTCCTCCCTTCCCAGATTTCTCCCTCCTCCCTCACCACTCCCCTTCCCCAGCTGCTTGCCCCAGTTCTGCTGTTACCTTGTTTTCACTTTTTCTTGGCCTTCTATTTGTTATGCCTATATCTCATCTAATGGTGAGACCATATTGGTTTCTGTTTTTTTCTTTCTGACTTATTTCTGCTAATATGTTTCCCATCTATATTATCACAAATGCACCATATTAAATGCACCATATTTAATGCACCATAATCAGTTTTAATTGCAGAATAATATTTCATTGTGAAATATACCACATCTTTTTCAACCTTTCATCAGTTTTGGGGCATTCAGGTTGCTTCCATATCCTAGTTTTTGTAATAGTGCTATGATAAACATCCTAGTATGGATGTCTTTTTGAATTAGTGTTTTCTTGTCCTTTGGGTAGATTCCCAGAAGTGGGATTGCTCGATCAAGTGGTAGCTCCATTTAATAATATCATTGTGGTGATGTGTTGACATGGAAAAATAAGGGAGAACAACTAATTGATTGTATTGTATGTTAGAAATGTGAACTAACCAGAGAATGATCATAATTTTAGGCAGAAATTCTCAGTGTGTTGATGCCAAGACACTTTCAGGAGTTCACAAGATGGCAGGGGGAAAAGAAACAGAAGAAGATGAAAATAAAATAAAGGGAGACACTTCTGAATATCATTATAGGCTGGTAAAAACCTTTGAATGGAAAAAAGAAACAACATGTACTTATGCATGGGACAGAGGCTAGAGAGAAATATGGAAAAAATAAGATTTTTTTTGTAGTTTGTTAAAATATTAGTTGTCTCCTCTGCAGTATTTATTTTGAAATTTGTTACATCATCTCTTAAATAGTACTTTACAACCTGGTCCTTGGGAACCAATGATTAAATAAATGATTAATTTTCCCAACTCTGAAGCATGATATTAAAAGTGCTATCAACCTTGAGGAGAAAAGAATAACTAGCAATTAAATAAACAATTGGGTTGCAAATGGAAATACTAACCAAGACATTAATTAGTTTGCTAGGGTCACTTTTCATAGTCTTTTGAAATAGATGCCATTCATTATTTTCACTTATTTTCTAAAGAAAAAAAGTTAGCGATTTTTATTCTCAACTTCCAAAACATGTCCTTAGATAATTGGTTAGTCCTGTCAAAATTATAGGCACCCCTGTTGCCTGAAAATACTGACAATTACTTCTTTTTCTTTGATTAAACAAAACAAAGCAAAACAACAAAAAAGTAACTTATCTAAGGATTTTTTTTCAATTCCTCAGTTTTAACAGAAACATGGTTTCAAGTATTCTTTTTGTTCACAAAAATTTTGGTTCCACTGACCTGTTATTTTTGAGAACTTTACTATGCATGAAGAGAGTGCTTTAGTAATAAAATTAGCCACACACAGGGAAGTCAGGTGGGATAATATTGGTATTTCCTCTTAGCATCTCTGCAAGAAGAGAGGGGGGAGATGGGAAACTACTGAAATAAGTCATGGGTAGAAATACCTAGAGAAAATGAAAGAAAAAAACCCACAAATAGTTTCCCTTAATTTTGACTTAGTGCTTGCCTTACTTTTTTTTAAACATTCAGAAAGCAAAAATGGAGTTTTATATTTTCATAAGAATGAATAGTCAGATTTTGGATATACTATATGATGAAGTAGGAAGAATCTCCTACTTCTCCAGAACTTACATAGTCCTGTCTTGGCATTTTTTTTTAATACTTATAAACTTTATTGTGATCATCTTATAGTATTGCTACAAGTTTTATTTTGTTTTTAAAAAATTTTTAATTGGATAATATATATATATATATTTCACATCATTTTGATCCCTGGGAGTCACTGACCACCTCCCCTCACTGATCGCTCCAGCTGGCCCCCACCCTCCCGTTGTGTACTTTCATTTGGTTGTCCATATATTAGTGAAACCATTTGGTTTCTGCCTTTTTCTTTCTGACTCATTTCTGTTAGTATGATTTTTTTCTAGGTACATCCATGTTTCCATGAATTCATCAAATTTGTCATTTTTAATTTATGAGTAATACTCCATTGTGTATATATATACCACATCTTTTTCATCCATTCATCTCTTTGGGGACATCTGGGTTGTTTCCATGTCCTTTCAATTATAAATAGTGCTGCAATAAACATCCGAGCACAGGTGTCCTTTTGTACCTACATTGAGGTCTCCTTTGGGTAGATTCCCAGAAGAGTGATTGTTAGGTCAAATGGTAGTTCCATTTTCGTTAGTTTGAGGGTCCTCCATACTGCTTTCCATAGTGGCTGGACCAGCTTACATTCCCACCAGCAGTGTAAGAGTGTTCCTTTCCACATCCACACCAATGCTTGTTGCCTGTTTTTTTTTTTTTTTTTAATGTGGGGCATTCTTACTGGTGTAAGGTGGTATCTCATTGTGGTTTTGATTTGCATTTCCCTGATTGCCAGTGACATTGAGCAATTTTTCATGTGCTTGTTAGCCATTTGTATTTCCTCTTTGGAGAAGTGTCTTTTTAGTTCTTCTCCCCGATTTTTGAATGGGCTTCTTGTTTTGTTTTTGTTTAGTTGTATGAGATCCTTGTGGATCAGTGTTATTAAATCCTTATCACTTGTGAAGGGCAAAAATTTTTTCCCATTCGGTTGGGCTTCTTTTAGTTTTTTTCAGTTGTCTCTTTTGTGTACAGGAGCTTTTTAGTTTGATGTAATTCCATCTGTTTATGTTTTCCTTCAATTTTTTGCCTTCTGCAGCTATTTCCAGAAAATAATTTCTGAATTGTACTTCATGGATGGTTTTGCCCAAGTTTTTCTCTATGTATGTTATGACTTCAGGTCTGACATCTAAGTCTTTTATCCATTTCAAGTTGGTTTTTGTACATGGTGAGGATGTTTTCTTGGTTCATTTTTTTGCAGGTCTTCGTCCAGTTTTCCAAGCATAATTTATTGAAGAGGCTATCTTTGTTTCAATGTAAATTTTTCTCTCCTTTTTCAAAGATTAGTTGACTGTATATGTCTATGGTTTTATTTCTAGTCTCTCAATTCTGTTCCATTGGTCTGATTGTCGGTTGTACCAGTACCATGCTATTTTAATTATTATGGCTTTGCAGTATAACTTGAAGTCTGGAATAGTTAGGCCTCCATTCTCTCATTTTTTGGCTAGGAGGTTTTTTGATATTTGAGGTTATTCCATATGAATTTTTGTAGTTTTTGTTCTATCTCTTTAAAGAATGTCATTGGAAATTTTATAGAATTGCATTGAATCTGTAGATTGCTTTTGGTATGATGGCCATTTTGATGATGTTAATTCTTTCAATCCATGAACAAGGTATGTCTTTCCATTTCTGTATGTTTAATATCTCTTTTAGTAGCATTTTAAAGTTTTCTTTATATAGTTCTTTCACAGGTTTTGTTGGGTTTATCCCCAGGTACTTAATTGTTTTTGGTGTAGTAGTAAATTGGATGGCTTTTTAAATTTCTTCTTCTTCTGCTTGATTTCTTGCATAAAGGAAGGTTATTGACTTCTGTGTGTTGATTTTTCTAATTGGCTCCCTTACTGAATTGGTTTATTGTTTTGAGAAGTTTTTCCTGTAGATTTTTTCGGGGTTCACTACATAAAGAATCATATCATCTGCATATAATGATAGCTTCAGCTCCTCTTTTCCTATTTGTTTCCCTTTTATATCTTTCCCTTGCCTTATTGCCCTGGCTAGAATTTCCAATATGATGACAAGTCATACTCCGTATGATTATTGAGTTTATGCCTTTTCTTTGTCAGCCCATAATTAATTATTTGTGGAGCACATAATTAATTATTTGTGATCAAGATTCAGAATTTGTTCATATGTATGCCCTTTTAGGACTATAAAGTTATGCTTAAAAGCATAGTGATATTTTCTCAATTAAGAAATTAAAGGTACTATTATGTCACCTATTCCCTTTTTGTACCTGATTTCTCATTCTAGTTGGACAAGAAAATATTAGATGCATGTCCTTCATTCAACACTATTTATTGAATATCTTTTATATATCAAAGAAAGCTTTGTCCTAGGCATTGATGATATGATAATGAACAAAGATAATAGAGATATGCTCTTAAATAATCTATGTTTCTGATGTTGTGTTCGTTTGAAGGCATCAAAAATACACTATTTGGTGGTTACACACACATGTATGAGTTTATGAAGTATGAGAACTTGCCAGTGACAAACACGTGTTTGGTTTAGTAGGCTGATGTGTGGTAGTAGCTTCTGTAAAGTGGAGAATAAGAATTAAGTCTTTATATTCTGGTTTTTGTCATTTACCTAAAATGTCTAGCATAGTAATTGTCATATTCGCAGTATTGAGTTAGTGAACAGGACTCAATATATATTTGTTAATTCAGTAAATGATAAGTAAACATTTAATCTTAGAAGAAAAGGTAGAGATGACGATATCTTTAACTTTATTGAAAGAAATTAAAACCCAAAGATTTGAGTATATCTTTCTCTTCAAATAACTAATTTTGACATGTGGGTTCTAAAAGAATATTACCTTGATCTCTAGCTCAAGTTGAGTGTGAGCAGAAATGCCAGTTTTTAATCAACTCCTGGGAAATTGAAAGTTTAATAGGATAATAGTACTTTTTAATTTTCAATGTCAGCTTCAATAGTTCTCCTACAAAATAAGCTATGAATTAGCCAAGACTTATTAAGTCAGTTTATATACCTGTGTGTTCCATAAAATGATTACCACTTTCACAAAATTAAATTATTTAGCTTAATCAAAGTCAGCCAGTATTCTATTGTTTAGTCACCTACACTGATGATAAATATTTTAATGAAAGATTTTAAGTATAATATGAGGTCATCCTGTTTTGTTTAAAGTGAACATATGTTAAGAACTCACACTTCTATTTATGATCTAATTTCTACTTTAATTGTCTATTAATATAAAGCACTTTTGTTCCAGTTTTGAAGTAAATGTCTTTCTGTTAGAGTCTTGATATAATTATAATAATCAGAATCTTCTAATTATTTTTGGCTATATAGCAGACATTTTATTAGACATTCAATAGTAGAGCATACATACTTTATTTTAATGCCTGATTCCATTATTGGTGTCCCTTAATAATTTTACTGATTGAAATATAAATTTCTTATGAAAACATATGAAGTGATTGCCTTTCATAATTAATTGGGCATAATGATGACTGATAAAGTACTGGGGAAGATCGAGAGACTTACCTTGAGTAACCAGTATAACATAACTGCCCTGATTCTCTCAGACACCAAGCTCATTGAAACCCCTTTCCAAAACTCTTAGAAAGATTAACTGGTTATGAATGTGTTTCCTATTCCTGTTTGAAATTTAACTTTCTAATAAGATAAGGTTGCAGTTGCAAAGATCTCAACTGTTGCATCCACTGTAATAGAGAAACATAAATAGATTAAATGTCTCAAATGGAGAATGAGAAGATATAATAAAAAACAAACAAAATGAAGCAAGCCTTTTTATGTTAATATTGCTAAGATCTATTGTTGAAAGAATAATGTCAAGTCACAAAAGTAATATACAGAGAATGTAAAAATATACAAAATAATATTAAATATTTATGGACCTTTTTATTCTATTTATTTTAAGACTTTTTTTTTTTTTTTTTTTTTTTTTTGAGACTAGGTCTCGCTATTTTTGCCTGTGGAACCACAGACTCACGTTGCTGCCCGTGGTACCACGGACTCAAGCAATCCCCAACCTCAGCTTCCCAGGTAACTGGGTTTACAGGCTCATGCCACCATGCCCAGCTATATATTTTTTGGAACTAGGTCTCGTACTTACCCCCAATGAGTCTCGAACTGTGATCCCTGGCCCTGGCCACAGCTTTGTAGGCTGCTGCTTACTGGCATGTGCCACCAGGCCCTATTTTAAGACTTTTATAAAAGCAGTTTTTATTTCCATAGCAAAATTAAGAGGACAATATTGAGATTTCTCATATACCTCCTGTTGTCATCCACACAGTCTCCACTATTGTCAATATCATACCACAATGGTTCACTGGTTCCAGTTGATCAGATGTTAGGTCAATAAACCTACATTGACATGTGTTCACTTCAAGTTTGTAGCTTATATTACAGTTCACTCATGGGTGTACATAATGGAATCTCTCCATCACTGTCATATATACAGTATTTCTACAATTTTAAAAGTCTTCAACTCTTTGCTTACTTCCTTACTACCATCCTCCACCCAAGTGGCTGGCAACAACAGATATTTTTACTCTCTACTTTTTTTTTTCATTCCAAAATGTTATATAGTTGGACTCATACAGTATGTATGTAGTCTTTCAGTAGTTTCATCCCCTTAGTAATATGTACTTAAGATGAAATGTTTCAAAAGGTTTTTCCATGACTGGTAGATATGTGCATATAATCGTACCACTATTATATATACATAATATATATATGCATGCCTGTGTTCATTGGAGCCTATTTATTAAGCCTAAATTATGGAAGCAACCTAAATGCCTAACAAAAAATGAGAGGATAAAAAAAGTGATATGCATTAAAATGAAAAGACATTTCACAAAGTGAGGGAAAATATTTTCTCATCATATATCTGATAAGAGGCCAATATCCAAGATCTATGAATAACTCAAATAACCCAACCAAAAGAACATAAAGGGAGGGGGGTAGAAGAGCTAAATGTATACACTTATCCAAAGAATACATATGATTGACAGACATGTTCAAAATGTCTTTACACTATAGAAAGGCAAATAAAAACCACAAGATAACACCTCACTCCTGTAAGAATGACTCATGTAAAACACACACAGATGCACACACACAAGCACAGGGACAATGTTTGTTGGAGAGGGTATGGAGAAAAAGGAATCTTCATACATATGATAAAGCAGTATTTCTCTTTCATATCTCTATATAGAGTGCAAAAGCTCTAATTCAAAGGAATATATACATCCCTACATTCATTGCAACACTATTTGAAACAGTCAAGTTATGCAAATAACCTAAGTCCCAACAATAGATGACTAGATGAAGAAGATGTGGTACATATACCAAATGGAATAATACTCAGGTATAAAAAAGTGATTAAGTCTTTATTTTTTTATTGCAGCCATGTGGACAGAACTGGAGATATTATGCTTAGTGAAATAAGTCACATGGAAAAAAAAATACTGAATGATTTCACTCATATGCAGAGTACAGAGAAAATTGAGAGGGGATAGAGAAAGCTAAACCTAAACATGTATGCTGCTTCTGTGTCTTGGTTTTTACCAATTATGCTGCCTTTAACAGTTTGAAAAAGATAAATTGTTTTTTGATTGATAGTTTCATCATGAATATAGTTTATATATATGTGGATATATGCCCAGATTAGGATTGCTAAGTCATATAATACCTATTATTTTTAGTTATTTAAAGTAAATCCAAATAGCTTTTCATAATGATTGCACAAATTTACATACATGCCAGTGGTATTACAAGGTTCTTTATCTGCACATCCTCTCTAACATGTGTTGTTGAGATACTTTATTACTTTTTTTACATTTTTTTTTTAAATTGAGGTAACTTTGATTTACAAAATTTTCATTTGGAGTGACAGGAACCCTCCCTTCAGGTGTTACCATACCACATATACCACCAAAACATCCATAGTCTTCCACCATAGTCCATTTTCACTCCCCTACACACTGTGTTCTCACATAGGGTTTTCAGTATTAACATATCAATTTTTAACTATAATTTATCCATATCTATAATCTTAGTTAAATACATTTTACTATTTACAAATAATTCTTATTGACCCCACCTCTGTACTGCACCTCTCTGCCCCCACCTTGTGGTTGGGTGGGGCAATGAAATACATTGTAAGCAAAAGTATGTATTACTGATGACTGGTGAGATGCCCCAGAGATGGTTTTATTGTTTATTTGTTTTTGTGTGTGTGGTTTTTTTTTTTTTTTTTTTTTTTTTTTTTTTTTTTTTTTTTTTTTTTTTTTTTTTTTTTTTTTTTTTTTTTTTTTTTTTTTTTTTTTCCATATTACAGTACTTCTAGATTATGGTTTCTTTGCTTTAAAGCAATGTGTATGTCTTAGGCGTATAGGTCCAAATATGTGTTACCATGTTATGTCCACCACAAAAGCACCAATAATGTCCTATGATAGTCCATCAGGCCCTTTATCTCTTTGCTCCCATTCACTCCACCCCTTCTCAAGCCTCAATTATGTTTTCACATTTGAGTGATTGGATTTTTGTTGTTGTTGTTATGTTCCTTTGCTTTATTTCTTCATATTCTATATATGGTTAAAATCATTTAGTATTTGTCTTTCTCTTTATGACTTATTTTGTTTATCATAATTCTATCCAGTTTGTCCATGTTGTAACAAGTGGTAGTTTTTTCTAATATTGAAGTAGTATTTTAATGTATAGACATATTATATATTCTTTGTCCAGTTACCTTTGGATAAGGTTATGGAAACAATCTGTAGCTTTTTATTTAGTGCTGCAATAAACATAGAAGAGTTAGTATTTTGCATTTTTTCTGATAGGTACCTAGTAGTGGAATTGAATCTTATAGTAGATATGCAGTTTATGGGGGTTCCTTTTGGAATCCTCCACACCTTAATCCACACATGGCATTTCTGGTCTTCTTTAATATAGGCTCTTCTCACACAGATGTCCCTTCATGGTTTTGATTTTCTTTTCCCTGATAAGTAATGACAAATTTTTCTTTCATGAACATACTTATTCAGAGTTCCTTTCTCATCAAACATAGCAACTGGTGATAATGGTGACCAATATTGGTGATATATCATACCACATATTTTATATCATACCATATATATGTTTATGGTCAACAATTATGGTGACCAAATTTGGCTATACATCATATATATATATACACACACACACACACATACACACATATGTATGTATATACAAGTATATACATATATATATATATAATATCTCCCATTTGGTCACAAGTAATTGCTGACGATCCTGTGTCCATGCATAAGTACTGTGAACAGACAAACCTCAATTTAATTCTTGAAAATGTGGTGAAAGCAAGAAATGTTGGTTTTTTAAATTCACTAGATTAGGCTATTATTAGTCATTTCAGTTGAACCAAGCTCATATTGGTTGAACTAACTTTGATAAAGTTAATTTATCACTTGATTTGTCATTGCTATGAAAATTAAGTCTTGTCTGCAGATGTGTTTGTCAGTTTCAACTTGAATGTCCCATTGTTTTTATTTTATACAGATTAATGCTAAATTAATGACATCTAAGTCTTATTAACTACTATATTGTCATAATCACACTATTTAGCATTATGAAACCCCTTCTTATTTCTCTTAATGACTCTTTGCATGGTTTTAAATTCAGTTAAGTGGAATATAGCATATTTTTATTTATATTTTGTTGTGTTCTTTCATTTTCATCCTTTTCAGAGCACAACATTTGGTATGCTTCTTTCATAAAGCACAGATTTCTTTTTTCTTTTTTTTTTTTTTTGAGACTGTCTCACTATTTTTGCCCGTGGAACTGCAAGCTCACATTGCCCGGGGTACTACAGATTCAAGCAATCCCCAGCCTCAGCCTCCCAGGTAGCTGGGATTACAGGCGCGCACCACCACGCCCAGATATTTTTTTTGGAACTAGGTCTCGCTACCGGACCCAGGCAAGACTCAAACCGCGGTCCCTAGCCCTGGCTGCTTCATAGACTGAAGCTTACAGGCACGAGCCACTGTGCCCAGCCCCATAAAGCACAGATTTTGAAAATTTTAAGACATTTTTGCATTAATGTCCAAACAACTATGGTTTCTTAATTTAGTCTCACTTTAAAACTTCACTTTTTCAAGTAGGTTGAAAATATTGGTTTAGGTTTTTAATCTTTTTATTTTCTTATTGAGTTAATATTGGTTTTAAAAAAATAATGTTCAGTGATCATTGTCTTTTTCCCTGATAGCTAGAAAGTTTTTATTTTCTTTTAGTGATAACTTTATATTATGATATTAAATGCATACACACATACACACAAACACAATAAAAAAGACTAATACATATTTTTAAAATTTCAGCTTTTACATTCGAAACAGTGATAAAATTTGTACATTCCTTCTCAACCTCTTTTTTTCTGCAGTCTATATCACATTATGTTTTCCTTCACAGTATTTAAGTGTTTAAAGTTTAAGATTTTTATCTGAAAGAATAAATCCACTAGTGAGTTATAGTTTATCAACTCTTTTAAATTAAAGCAGCATATTTTACTTCTATGGTGTTTTTTTTTTTTGTTTTGTTTTTCACTTTCCACTTTTTTGTAAAATGATTTAATATCCTTTACCATAATTTTTCTTTACTAATACTTAAACTATGTTCAATAATAGTGACTAGACTAAAATGTGTTTCAATCATTTCATGCTTGGCTCCCTTCAATAACCTACGAAGAGCTGATAGGAACATTGCTTTTTCATTTCTTCTTTGTGTGTACCCAGGACTGTTGGTTGTTTTTGTATTTTAATAAGAATTGACCAAATAAAAATTATTTTTTTCTTTAAAACTATATGTTTCTTTACTGACTTCCAGTTTTTATTTACTTGTCCTTTATATATGTTTGTTGCAGTTTTTTAATTTAAACTATTTTTCATCAAAGTAGCATTCATCACAACATCTATGTTTCAGTTGTGCCTCACTGAGAGTCAACAAATTTATATACTTCCTTAAATTTACCACTAAATGTGCAGTCCTACCCCTCACCATACCTTTGTCCCTTTTTTCCCAGTCTATCCGCCTTCTTTTCCTCTTCCCTCTGGTAACCACTAATTGATTTTATATTACAAATACATTTTTATTTAGTTTTATTTAGTTTACCTATTTCCACATTAAAAGAAATTCTTCAGTGTTTGGCTTATAGTGCTAAGGATAATTATTTTTAGGCCCATCTAAGCTATAGCAAATTGTAGGATTTTCTCTATTTAGAGCTGAATCATATTCTATTATTTATATATACTACATTTTCATTATCACTGATCTATCAATGGACACTTAGGTTATTTGTAATGCTTACTATTATAAATAGAAAGGCAGTAGACATGAGGTTACCCTATAAATACCCAAACAGAACATACTTTAGTCATATAGAATTTCTGTTTTTGTTTATTAAGGAATCCCCATACTGCTTTCCATAATGGTTATACCAATTTATAATCCCATCAATTCTGTATCAGTGTTTCTTTTACTAAGCATCTTCTCTAATATTTTTTTCTTTGCTTTTGTATAGTAGTCACTATATTAGTCAATATGTATATGAGGTGATACTGCTTTGAGTTGTATTTCCTTAACAATAAGATAATGGACAACTCTGTATTTCTCTTGGTTGTGTATCTTCTACAGAAATGTGCTATATATGGAGTGTTAATTGATTCTTACATTGGATTGCTGTCAGTATCTTCCTTTATTCTGTTTTAATGTTAATAGATCAATGATTATTATGTCTTCATGTGGTACTGATCCCTTTATCATTATAAAAAGTCCATCTTTGTCTCTAGTTTCCTTTTTTGACTAGTTGTCTATTTTCTTTCATATAAATATAAAAGTTCCTATTTTAAAAATTCCATTGACTTGGAGTACCATCCCTTGTTTCAAGTCTCTATTTATCTGTAAAGCTTAAATTAGTCACCTGTAAGCAGTATATAGTTGGGTTATAGCTTTTAACACATCAAAGCTGTAAGATCTGTTGGTGTGGTATTCCACTGCTCAATGTTAGTTAGATCTGCTTTTTGGAGGTAAAACAAACCCCTTTGTTTCATCTTTATATATTAACTCACTAACTTTTAATATTGCTGTGGTGTAATAGAACAACAGGCTAGTTTTTCTTTTATAAATATCTTTGTTGTTATTGTTTAAAATGTTGAAAGAACAGATAACCATTTTTGATGTTTGAGAAATATATTAGACTAGAGGTAAATTAGTTTTATTACTCTGTATAAATTTTCTAATTTCCTTACTGGCCCTTTAAATATATAATCTGTTCTCTTTTTAAAGACCATTTTCTTAAAATATAGCTTTAAACATTCATTTAGTTTTTGACCCCTCCCTTTTTTTAATGGATCTTAGTTATGCATTTGGAGGATCATTTATATCATAGTCCATTCTGTAGCTTTCTTTAATTCTTAAATTCTATTTTTATTTCATTTTCAAGTACTGATTTCATTGTGGTCATTTGTTTGGCATCATTTATTGTACTGGTAGCACTAACTTGTTTTCTCCAACATAATTTTCTAAAATTTCTTTTTTTTAAGTTTTTTCCCCAAAACTTCGTATTTTGAACAATTACGTTGTCAGCTATATTTTCCTTTATTTCTTTTGGCTATGATTTATTCATTGATAGGTTCTTTTCTCATAGAGACTATATTTTCTTTACTAGTTATTTTAATTTATGGTTTCCTCTAATATCCTCTGCTAGCATTTTTTCCTTTAAAAATCATTCTGAAAAAAATTTTTCTTTTTTACTGACAATCTTAGGGAGAAAATTGGTTTTAAAAAAGGTAGGAACAAATTACAAGGTTTTGGAATTTCTTTGGGACATGGGTTGCTGTGTTCTTTTACTTTTCCATTCTAACCACAACATGGAGTTGGGTAGCTGGCAGTTTTTATATATAGAATTTTTAAATTCATGATTTTTAAAAACTGTAGATTCACAGAACTATGGAACAAAAGATACAAGTAGTTTAATGTTCTCCCTGGTCACATGTACACCTGGCCTCTGCCATTATCAAAATCCCACATGCAAATGGTACTTTCGTTATAACTAATGAATCTACACTGACACTTATTATCACTCAAATCCACAGTTTACAATACACTTTAAAGATTCATTTTTATTACTATAAAAAGTTTCTGTATTATATCTATTCAACTTTACTTCTTTCTAACTCCAGGCATTCAATCATCATTTTTCTAACACCAGAGTTTTGTCATTTTTAGAAAATCATATAGTTGGGATCATATAGTATATAGCCTTTCCAGAATGTATCCTTTCATTTAATAATGTCCATTTAAGTGTACTCCATGTCTTCTCATAGCTGGATAGCTTATTTATTTTTAGTACTAAATGATGTTTCCATTGGCTGTATATACCACAATTTATCAACTAAACCTACTGATGGACATTTTGGTTACTTTTAACTTTTGAGAGTTACGAGTAAATTGACATATATGTGCATGTGTGTGTGTTTTTGTTTGGACATATTTTCTCAACTGCTATGGGAAAAGCCCAAAAAGCACAATTCATAGATTTATATGTTTAGTTTTCTATCAACTGCCAAACTGTTTCCCAAACAGACTGAAAAATGGCATGCTCAAAGAAAGATTAATAAAACATTAAAACATACTTATTAAACTATATAAAATTATGTTATTCTAAAGATATACTTATTCATATTTAGTGCTAATTTTTTCAAACACTTAGCTTAATTTTTGATTCTGCATGCTCAATCTGTGTGAATAATTAACAGTAGAAGAACTTCGAGACACAAGCATTTAAGTCCATATTGGTGGTAAAATTGCTATAGTGATTTGACTTTTCATTAGTTTAGTATTAATCTTTTTTCTATTTTACAAGTATTTCATTTTTATAACATTTCTCATCTAAAATGTATAGACCATGCAAAATAGTTTTAAAAAGAAGACAAGAATATGCCCCTTATGGTAGGCTATGTTTATACCAGTTCTACAAATGATTTAAGAAAACTAATAAGGCTCTTATAATTCCATTAGGTGTGTGGTATTTATATTAAACCTCTCCACATTTAATAATGCTAAAATTACATTGAAATTTTTGACTCTTATTCTTATAGCACCCAGTCAATAGAAAATATTATGTAGAGATAGTAAACAGAATTTAAAAACATATTCTATATGCCAGATATTTTAGATACAACTATTATATATTTTTTTTCTTTCAAGTAAGTACTGCCATCTTATTTTGTATGTAAAACTAAAGCAATCTGATTCCAGTAGGTGGTCTTTTCTACTCAATATGCTGTATTCCAGACCTAGTAAAATATACTCCAAATTTTTTCAGTAACCACAGACAGTAAATAGAAAGTCCCTAATATGTGTGCCTGAAATAATTTGTGTTTACTGATTAGTAGAAGCATGGAGAAATGAATGAAATCTGGTCTTTCAACCAGGGTAAACACTGTTTATGTGACTTTCTTTGCCTCTTAGAGAATGCATGAACCTAAACAAATTATGTACTATAGTAATGTCTGTTTACTCTTATGCAAAATGTAAAAAAACTACCTTGCAATGTTTTTACAAACATTACCAACAACAATTTTTAATCATATAGCACTTTTTATGAAATACTATGGTTCCAATACATGCATCTTTTAGTATATCAGAAAACTTGTATCAGTTCCAACTGTACTATCAAATTTCTTGACTGCTAAAATGCAAAGGAATTGTCAAAATATGCACATAGT
The DNA here is from genome assembly GCA_004024945.1 of Uropsilus gracilis. Classification (NCBI taxonomy): domain Eukaryota; kingdom Metazoa; phylum Chordata; class Mammalia; order Eulipotyphla; family Talpidae; genus Uropsilus; species Uropsilus gracilis. The sequence continues at coordinate 138,091 of PVHY01000714.1, read as the reverse complement.
TTGATCTTACTATTTCTGTATTTATCTGGAAATGTGAAATGTCTTTTTGTTAAGAATAATTCCTCTTCCCCTTTCCTTCTCCCAACCCCTGCCTATCTGTTTGAAATTAGAAGGGAGACTTAATGAAGTAACCAAAATCTGTATCACTCATATTAAGTACATTAATTTTTTATTATTTATTTATTTATTTTTGAGACTAGGTCTCGCTAATTTTGCCCGGGGAACCGCAGGTTCTTGTTGCCCGGGGCACCGCAGACTCAAGCCATCCCCAGCCTCAGCTTCCCAGGTAGCTGAGATTACAGGTGCGTGCCACCACACCCAACTATTTTTTTGGAACTAGGTCTCACTACGGGTCCCAGGCAGGACTCAACCACCATTCCTAGCCCGGACCACTTCATAGGCTGAAGCTTACATGCACAAGCCACCACACCCGGCCTTAAGTACATTAATTTTTTTAGGTATTATACACATTGAGATTTCTTAAGAATTTGTTTGAAAATCTCATGTATATAGACATATTTTGTCCAATATTTTTAGATTATATATACATATATAAATTTAAAGAGGCTCAGATAAAATGACACAAAAATATACAAAATGTGGTCATATAGACAGAATCAGGAATTGGGATTAGGATGTCCTGATGCCTAATGAATTTCAGTTGCATGGAAATCCAAATTTATAATGTAGGGTGGGTCAGTTATCAGTCAGGTTTGGATGGAAAACAAGTATATCTCCAGCCCATCTTCCAAATTTATACATGTATTAGCAGTTCCTCTTTAGAATTTAAATCTTCCATAAATATAACCAAACTAGCAATCATAATCAAATTAGTATTAAGTTGTTTTCCTGTTATTACTCTTGAGGAAATAGGTTTCACTTAGGTCAGAAAGGATAAACATAAATTTGAAGCATATAGAACTAGAATAGATGACAGTTTAAATAAAGTCAGATTGGGAGACTGGAACATTAGAGAATAAATGATGGAACTGCACTTTCAACAGTCTCTGGGAGACATATATGCCTTTAATGACAGCATTGTGAGTATCCATGATTTAGACCTTAGTGAGAAAATTCTAGAACTACTGTTCTTATCCTTAGATGCCACATAACAGTCACCAAGGCAAAACATCTGCTCACTTTCTTAGGGATTATGATCTTATTCATGACAGTAAAGGATATCACTACTGAAAAAGGTCCCCCTAGATGATTACCATGAGTATCAAGTTTGAAAATTACTAGGAGGAAAACACTAGAAGGGCAACCAGTGTTATAGTATTAAAGGCTGAGGACGGCACTGTTGGATGAGACTAGATGCACTGTTGAAATTGGGTCAGAAAGAAGGAAGCAAAGTCCTCCAACTGAAAAACCCCAGGTCCGTATCACCCAAGCGTAGCAGTTGCCACTCAAAATGCAGTTTAACAACAGTGCTTATTAACAAGGGAGTTCAACAGGGAAAATGAAAAATCCTTAAAGCCACAAGTGGTCAGTCATCTTACCCCAGTCATCATTCTCAGTCCCAAAGGTCTCAAAGACACAGTTCAAGATGGTTCCATTGCCCCTCTGAACCTGAGAGGTAGGCACTTTTGCAAAGTCCAGTCCTTTCTCCGGCGTCTTCTCTTTTTTTCTTCTCTCTCCAGTATCCCGAGCTGCTCCACTTATCCAAGGCTCTTCAACATCTTCTTCCACGATTGCTGATGAAGAAATCAGCTTTCCAAATGGCTGGCCATCTCTAGGTACCAGCTTTCCCTATCACCTTGCTACAACGCCATGCTCTCCACACTGGTCACACTTCTGCCAGCTGCCATGGCTCCTTGTCACCTCCAGCTCATTCTTCCTGGGGGCTTCTGCCCAGCCTGGTCACTTGGGCTACTCTTTACCTGCCTGCCATTCTCTTCTCTCCTCTCCCAAAAGTTCTCTCTCTCTTTCTCTCCCAAAGTTCTCGCTCCTCCCTGAAAGGTCTCTCTGTTCCCCTAGTCTCTGCTCCTTTACTTTTTATATCCCGCTCCTGGTCCAACTTCCTGTTCCAACTGCCACTTCCAGCAGTTTAACTGCCACACCAAAGGAGGGGAGGGGCTAACTGCCACTGGCCAATGGGAGGAGGAGCACCTTTAAGGGGGAGGGGCTAATTGCCACCACCCAATGAGGGAGGCGCACCTTGTTAACTGCCACAAACAAGGCAGGGGGTGGTGGGTAGGGGCACCCAGTTTCACTGTTAGCAGAGAAACAATCACTATCTTATTCTAGTTGATTGTTTCTATGAGGCTAGGTAGGAGCTGCTAACCTTCACAGTTATTTGAAATAAAATAGAAATCAGTTATTTTGAGAAATGTCGGAGTATTCTAACACTGATAACCATTTCAAATAAACTTTACTATGTGAATAAAGATAAAATTTTAGGGTCAACTATAACCTTTGGTGCATAGGTATAAACTTTCACCTGAGAGAATTTCTAACTCATTGTTTTAATAATCATTCAAATATGCTATGGCTTTTTCATGTAGAAGGAGATTTATTTCTTAACAACAAAACTTTTTCAACTAGATCGAGGGAATGACCTTTTCTATACTGGATTGAAAGCAGTTATCCCAATGAAAATTGCTTGAAACTTTTATATAGTTCCCCCAAATATAGTGAATTATTATTATTGAAACATTAAAAATTTGAATAGAATGACAGTTTCAAATAAAATGTATTACACTCATGATTTGTGACTTAAATGCCTCACCAATATAGAAATTACTTCAATAAATTACATCATTTGTTGTTTAATTTTGTCTTTCTAACTATCCAGAATTTTAGATTGTGCTCAGTTAGAACTAATTAGAATTAGTGAGAAATTTTCTGTCCCACAACTAAGTAATTTATGGTTAACTGTGCCCTGAAATACTATACATTTCGTAACTATAAAAATTTCATGCTGTGTGTTTAAACTAAATTTGCAGTGCTATAAATGATGATAACTCAACTAAAATATTATTAAAATTAAATATGTAAAGTTAAGAAGAACTCTAAACAAAACATTTTGTTTATACTGTTAGAGCATCTGTTAGTCTAACAGACCCTTCTGTGTAATTATTGATGAGGTCTATATAACAGCTCTTTTACTACTAAATTAACTGAATTTAGTTCTGTCTGTAATTGAAATATGTTTCAGAATTTTCAAACACATGTGGTACAAAATGAATGTATCTTTCAAGTATAAAGCATAAAAATGAATATGAGTGAGAAGTAATTCTATACCAGAGTTAATACATCAAAAAGTGTCTGCTTCATTTTCACCTACATCACATTATGATTCTAATACTGCTTGTGAAATGAACATTCAAGTATTTCCAAGTGAAGGGTATATTATATGATTTTACATAGGATTAATTTGCATTTTATGCTAAGTGCTTTCTTCTTTTTTCCCTTGGTTTTGAAAGGGATGCAATAATAGAGATTCTATTTCTTCAATCAGCAGTTACATGGCACTGACAGCTAGTTATCTACAATTTTGTCTGCATTCTGAAAATGCAAATCAAAGCAAAAGGAAAGCTATAATTACCAATGATCACCTACTGCAGAGGTCAAAGTCAAGCGCCTACAGGGTACAAGCAGGTAACATAAATGAGGGGAAACAGGTCAGAGAGATATGATCAATACAGATAGAGGATCTCTTCTGATATACCCAAACTCTGTATGATTGATTGTATTCCATGTGTTCTAATATTAGATTGTTCAACAGAAGCCAGAAGTCTAGGTTTTGGTGTTTTTGTTTTTTTTTTTTTAAGAGAAACATTTGCTTTTAAAAGATTTTCAATCTCTTGAAAAGCTTTTCTGTCATCATGTAAACCAAACAATTACATCTATGCAGCATCAACCTCTAGCATGAAGGAGCAGAGATGACAACTAAGAAAGCTGAGATAAAATTCTAAGTGTGAGTACAGCACAGAAACACATGCCTTGAAAAGTGTTATCCAGATGTTCGCAGGTATAGAAACTAGTTCTTCTCTAAAAACATATCAGCAAAAGGTAGCTAAATGCAAATGTGTATAAGAGGCTAGGCCTGCCCTTTTAAGTCTACATGTGTATTTAAAATCACTGACCACTAAACTGTATTTTTAAAGAAAATTAACATCATACATTTGGTTATAGATTATTTCTTAATGAAATAATGGGAACTGCCTTCCATCCCACCCACCCTGACCACATGCACAACACATAAAGACCAGGTTACAATTGGTCTGTGAACCTTTGTTGACTCTGGTTTAGTTTATACCCTTCTGAGTTAATTTGATTATGTTCTGATACTGTTTTTCAGCTATTTTATTATATTTAAATTATAGATAGCTGATAGCAATGAAGAATAATTATTTTCTAAACAGAAGAAAATAAATTATGTTAAATGAAGATTCAGTTGATTTCCTTCTCCCTACCATTGGCAGTGCTCTCCGTATGTAAATTCATTTTCAATACGTTTTTACTTCATATAAGTTTGTATTTTTTCAATTTTTTATTTGTACTAATTAGGAAATTTCAATTTGGTCCCTCTTTTAGTCAAGGCAATGAAATATTTAATGTGTTTGTTTTATAGCTAAATGATATTTATGATTTTACCTTTTTGGGAAAATTATCTGTTAATAGCATGAACATCATCAATATGTTTCTTTGAAGTAAAACAAGTGATATTATTATACAATTGCAGAGAAACGTATTGAGCAGACCTTTTCAATTAAAAGTAAAAATATTGTGTTTTCACCTAAAAATATTATAATTATATGTACAATGAAAATGAAAAGTTCTAAATGAAGCTTTTCATCTATTTTCCCCTTATCTCCTACAGAAGGTAAGCGCATAGGTCTCCCCTCATCAAATATAGAATCCAACTGCCTATTATTTTAGATTTAATTTCATGCTTTTTGTGGAGTTGCCAATTGCTGTTGTATCAAAGTGGAAAAGTGCTCTGAAGAAAACTAAAATAAAGAAAAGGTTAAAAGGATATTATGGAATGATTCTGATACCTTTCATTGAGACCTTTTTAGTTGCCAGCAAAGAATATCCATTCATATTCATATTGGCCATAACTCATACCTTAAAACAAAGCTAAGGGAAAGAAAGAGAAGCTTTTCAAAATTATATAGTGAATCAGTGCAGGTTCTCTTTCAAAAACAACTGTGTAATGAATCATTTATGTCAGTCTAGGTTCAACTTGTGGAGACACACTTCACCCTGACTAGTTTCTGCAGAAAGGAATTCATTAAATAAAATTAAGTGATTTCCAGGAGACCCTAGACTGGATGTGGATTTTTGTTTCCTGAAAACCACCCCATAGAACTGGGGCTCAAAGGGAATAGATGATCTTAAAACAACATCAGAAAATCACCCATTAGATTGGAAATCTTAGCTGGGGCTCTAGAGCAATCACTATCAGCAAATCGTAGCCCTCAAGCTCAGGTCCTCTTTTCACTTAATTCCATTCATATTGCCTATAAGTATGTCTTTTTATGGTAAATCATTAACCTAGATGTAAGAAATTGGGAGGGAATGTGTCTTATGGCTCACCGCAACTGTGATGCAGGAAGTCACCATGAGGTCAGAATAGATGCTGAGTTTATCTATACACCACCCTACTTCCTCCCCAAATTTTTGACTCAGAATAGTGCTTATTCCATCTCTTCTCATTCTCCAACTGTTTTTGAAAAGCTAAGGCTGAGGGTAATGAGAGTTGGGAGACTTCCACCCTCATGCACCACTGCCTCTTGGCACCTTAAAAGCTACAATGTGTTGTTTATACTTTGATTTTTGTTCAGTAATTATGAATAAAGCTAGTATAAACATTCACATACAGGATTTTGTGAGAACATAAGGCTTTATTTCTCTCGGATAAATACTTAGGAGTTGCATGCTGTGATAAATGGAAAGTGTATATTTAACTTTATTAAAAATTGCTAAGCTGTTTTCTAAAGTGAGTGTTTCATAATGTTTTCCATCTAACAGGTTAATGAAAAGAACATTGCTTTGTTCTTCTAGCTACCTTGTAGTGTTTTTGTTCTACCTTTTCCATACCATCACCAGTACTTAGTATTGTTAAAATATTGTTGGCCTTATTTTAGTCTTTCTAATAGATTTATAATGGTAATATTGTGGTTTTAATTTGTACTTGACCTTCAGTGAATAATGAATGGTAGTCACATTTTCACGTATTTTGGGGCTGTCCATACACCTGTTTTGGCAACATATAAATATACTTTGCATATTTGGGTTCCTTTGTTTTTATTGATGTATAGGAAATTCCTTGATGCAAATATACATGCACTTTATAAAACCTTGCAAATACTACCAGTATATAGCTCACTCATGAAAATCTTTATTTCATATTTATGTTGTATGTAATTTATCACTATTTTTATTTTCTACAATGTTATGTAAATTAGAGACAAGGATTCACATTTCTTCAGATATTCAGATATGTGCTACCACACTGCTCAGCTACCACCTAAATTACCTCACAACAGTCCACTGGAACTGCTCATTCCTTTTCTATCACCACCCTCCTATGTAGGTTTCAGTTCACTGTCACATTTCTGGGTTTTTCTTTTCTTTAGTTTTGTCTGTTTCTTTGTTTTGTTTCTTTAGATTCCACATAAGAATGAAATCTGGTATTTGTCTATTTCCTTCTGACTTCACTTCAAATTATCCCTTCCAGTGTGTCCATTATGTAGCAAATTGCAAGATTACATCTTTTGTAATAGAGTATCCCACTGTGTACATATGCATCATGTTCTTAATGCATTCATCTGTCATTGGACACTTAGCTTGCTTCCATAATTTGGTTATTTTAAATAGGGCTACAAAGAATGGGAATGCATAAATCTCTTTTGTGGTTTTGCATTGTTCCACCAGATAGATAGTAGTTGAGTTCCTAAATCATATGCTATTTTGAAAATTTTGGAAACGTTCATGTTACTTTCCACGGAGGCTAGACACTTCCTTAGAGAAGTTCAATTTGGCTCTTTTGCCCTTATTATTATTTTTTTTATTGTTTTGTTTTCTTCTTGTTGATTGTATGACTTCTTTGTTGAACTTGATATAAGTCTTTTGTTAAATCGAAGATGTGTGAATAGCTTCTACTATTTGACAAGGCACTATTTCATTTTAACAATGGCTTTTTTGTGTATATAGAAATGTTTAGATCAGTGTTGCTTGTTTTCTCTATTTTTACTTTTGTTAATTTTGTTGTCATAGTCCACTTCCCAGATACATCTCTGAAGCCAATGTCTGAAGTACTTTACTTATGTTTCCTTATAGTTTCAGGTCTTCCATTCATGATCTTAGTTCATTTCAGTTAAATTTTGAAAAACTGATTTAGTTATCTAGTTTCATTCTCCTGCATATGACTCCAGTTTTCATAACACTAGTTGATGACACCTTGTCTTTCAATTGTATCTTCTTGGCTTCTTCCTTGTGATTTCTATCTTGGTCAGTGTGCCTATTTTTATAACAATATTATATTATTTTTATTATAGTAGCTTTTGGTATAACTTGAAGTCTGAAAGTGTGATAAATCCATTGTTCGTCATTTTTGTTAAGATGCCTTTAACTTTTGAGGGAATCTTTAGTGGTTGCATACAAATTTCAGTAAAAAATATAGATGAAATTTTAAATTCCATTTAAATTCGATAAGAATGTCACTGAATTTGTGCACTGCTTTGGGTCAGAAGACCATTTTGACCGTGTTAACGATTCCATTCCATGAATAATGTATATTTATTTATTAGTATCTTGTGTTTTGTTTAAAGGTGTCTGATAGAATTCTGTGTACAGGTCATTCCTTTGATTGCTTACATTAGTTGTAGTTTTTTAATTCTTTTTGATGAGATTATAAACTAAATTGTTTTTCTTAATTACTTTCTCTTCCAGTTCATTGATTTTGTATGGGATTATGATGAAATTATGTGTATTGATTTTGTAGCCTGCCACTTCACAGTAGTTATTTGTTTTTGATCATTTTTAGTAGAGCTTTTAAGGTTTTATGTTTTTATTACCTTGCAATATGCAAATGGTTAAAGTTTCATTTTTTTCTTTCCAAATTTGTAGCCCTTTGATACCTTTCTCTTACCTAATTTTGCTATCTAGTACTTCTTGGACTCTTCTGTAATCATGGTGAAAGAGGATATCTTTTTTTTTTTTCCACTTGCTCTTAGAGGAAAAACCAGCTATGAAGAAATCAGTTACAAACAAGCATATTAAAACAGTATTAAAAGTCTCCCAGAAAACAAAAACTCAGGACCAGACAGTTTCACTACTAAGTTCTACCAACTTTCCAAAAAAAAACTAATGACTACCTTTCTCAGTATGTTCAAAACATTTTTTGATTAAGCATATTCTTTCAAGGGTACTTTTGAGGTCAACAATAGCCTGCTATCAAAACCAGACAAAAACATCCCACACAATGAAATCTGTAGACCAGTTTCCCTAATGAAAATAGATGCACAAATCCTTCACAAAATATTAACAAAATCAATCCAAAAGTGCACAAAAATGATCATATTTGATAACCATGAAATATTTCCCATAACACAAGAATGATTCAATATCCAAAAATCAATCTGTGTACATTGCTGTATCAGCAGGAAGAAAGGTACAAATCATATACAGCTCAAGAAAAACAAAGCAAAAACCCACTCAAAAAATGGGGAAAAGAACTAAAAAGACACTTCACCAAAGAGGAGATACAGATGGCTACTAGGCATATGAAAAAATGCTCCATATCACTAATAATCAGGGGAATGCAAATTAAAACCACACTGAGATACTATCTTACACTAGTAAGAATGGCCCACATAAATAAAACAGACAACAACAAATGTTGGCGTGGATGTGAAGAAAAAGGAACTCTCTTACACTGCTGGTGGGAGTGCAAACTGGTCCAGCTACTATGGAAGACTGTGTGGAGGAACCTCAAACAATTGAAAGTGGACTTACCATTCGATCTAGCAATCCCACTACTAGGAATCTACCCAGAGGACATGAAAATATTAATTCAAAAGGACACCTGTATGCACATGTTCATTGCAGCTCTGTTTACAATTGCCAAGAATTGGAAACAAACCAAATGCCCCCAAACAGATGACAAGAATTGGAAACAAACCAAATGCCCCCAAACAGATGATTGGCTAAAAAAAATGTGGTACATATACACAATGGAATACTATGCATCCATCAAGGAGGACAAACGCATGTCATTCGCAGCAAATTGGATGAAACTAGAAAAACTCATATTAGCAGAAATAAGTCAAAAAGAAAAAGAGAAGTACAGGATGGTCTAACTTATATAATGGATATAGGGAAAAACAAACAAACAAGAAAAAATGAAAACAACCAATGAACTGAACCATGGAGTGAGAGAGGAGGAGGGGGAAGAAGGTGGGGAAGGTGAAGAGTACAAAAGATCAAGATAGTTAACAAATGTTAGTGAAGTGGGAAAGCCCCGGGGTACACAATAATGGACTAATGTAATATAAATATATATAAATATACATATATATGCAAAGAAAAAAAGCACATTTACCAGATATCGGAAGAGAACAATGGGCCAAACAACCAACAACTGAACATCAACTTAACCAACCAACAAATTGCAGAAAAATGGAAGATGGAGTGACTGGAGGGGGATACGGAGGGGAGATACGGAGGGAGGAGGAGGGCTCAATTAATGCACAATTGTGACAAATCAATAAAATGAATTTTTCAAATAAAAAAAGAAAAAAAATACATTTACTAGGATTTAACATCCCTTTAAGATAAACCCCTATAAATGTTAGCATAGAAGTAAAAAATACACTTGTAGCTGTATGTGTTACTTCTTACCTTCTTGCCCTTGCTAAATTTTTATTTTAGTTATATTAAGATTTACTTTTGCGAGCAACAGAAAATTAAGCCTTTCCACTGAAATATGTTATCTATATATATTTATCCATATAGAAAAGTATAGTATGCCTAACATATATTTATGAGAAATAACTTTAAGAAGTTAAATCTAGTAAAAGGTGTCTTTTCAGATTATTGCTTGCTTCATCACTTGGTGTGTCTTTTCTGAGAATGACAGGCACTTTTGATTTTTTTCAATAGTAAGTATTGATCATGAATACCCAGTTTGTTCTATCCTCAACATACTTTGAATCATATATTAAGTGTGTTACCTCTAATTTGCTCTATAGAAATTCTTGTTTTAAATTTGTTGCTAATTTCTAGTAGGTATATTTGATGTTTTGAAATGAATTATGTTTATTAACTTTATCCTGTATTAATATATTTCCTTATTTCCCCCTGGACTATATGGTTGCAATAATCTTGACAATCATGTATATTTTATGTATTATTATATTCCCTCTAAATAAGTTTTGGAATTATGGGATGTCATCAGTCATTAAGTTAATCAACCCTTTTGGCTTATCCTTACAGTTGTTATGTTGAACAAATTAGTAGGTATAAATGAAAATGCATTGTAAATTATTAAGCATATTGCTTATAATAGTAATCATTATTTGATTCCATAGTAAATGTAGTATACATTCTTCAATGGTATATAAGTAGTCATACAGGGCCTATATAGCCATTAACTTGTAAATATGATCTTTTTCATAATACATTGTTGAATAATTTTAATTACACTAATTTTCAGAATAATGAGCATTATTTTATTAATAATAAAGACGTATTTATCTTCTACCAAGTCTATGTCTATAATGAAAGTTTGAATAAGTTTTCAAAATCTTCTACCTTTCAAAAGAGATAAATTGAGATCTATACACAGGATTGTTAACTATCAAAGTATTGTGTAAATAACAAGGATTATCAATGCTCAAATTAAGTTGAAATTGTAGTTCCCTCAACTATGAATTCAAACAAATATATAAACAACTAGATTGCAGGGACTATTAAACTTATATAATGCATTCATACTAAACATGTATTAAATAGTAGGTCTAATTTCTTCTTCCCTATGCAAAATTAGCAATGATATGAATGATATGAATAAGTGAAATTTACACGGACACCTTTATATTTTTTTATAGGATGTCAAACACATTTAGCTCAAAAATCTATCATTTCATAGATAGTCTAAGTGTTCATCCCCATTGTAACCAACCCACAGAAACTTACTTTTCTTTACTCATCTTCTGCTAGCTTAGATGATATATATATATATAGCTTAGATGATATATAAGATGATATATCATCATAGATGATATATATATCATATCATATTATACATATTAATATACAAATATTTACAGGTTCTACAGAGAAAATTTTAAATTTTTTTTCAGCACCTAATCATAAAGTGAGCTTATTGAATATGAAACTGTGCTATCAATTGGAGGTAGAGACACATGTATAAATTCTCTACCATTTTTTCCTGTTACTAGATCATCTGAATATTTAATGATAGAAGAAACAAAACAACAAAGATCAATATAACTATTTGGAAAGGGTAACAAAGAATTGTTCCTCTGTGTTGTTAAAACATGTGTTTTGCACTCTGTGTTGATAAAATGGAAGATTAGACAGAAAAGGTTACTTCTCATAGAAAACATTTTTTCCCTAGATGAACCAATTAATACATTGTTCAATTACAAAAAAATTCAGTATTTACATAAAAGTAGAACATTTTAGAATGTTCACTTTTAACCTCTGACATAAATTCAAATCATTTCAATAAACTCCATACTTTATCTTCTCGGAGATTTTCTATGTTTGCCTGTTAGTTAAATAGAAGCTAAATTAGAAGTTTTCAAATTATGCAGTGGATATTCTCACTTACAAGGATATTTAAAATTTTTGGCTACCCAAAGATCAGTTACTAGATGGAATATTTATATGAAATCATTCTGCGACTGCTTTCTTAATATTATGGAGTGGTATACAATTATTTCTAAAATACTTCTTTTCTATTTTAGCTATGCTACTTAAATATTATGTCTCCAGCTTTCAATGTCAATTAAACATTACTGTATGTGCTTATAAATTTTAATGTCTAATTAAATTTTGATGTTCAAAACTTCATTATTCAATTCTGAGATCTATGAATCAACAAGAACTTGCTAACAGTGCCAAAAAAGCACAGTATTAGTGGAATCTCTAATACAGATACAGACATTTATTCATATACATAGTCAAATCAATTCAACTTACAATTTTTCAAGTGTTGAGATGCATGACAATGTTTTTCTCATTTTGATGAATTACAGTAGTTTTCTCAGCAAGGGAATACTTTTTTTCTCAAGAGTACATTAGGTAATATTTAGAAACCTTTTTGATGGTCACAGCATCAGTTGGAGGTGCTACTTCTATTTAGGGGAGGGAGGACAAGGATGTTGCTAAACATTTTAGACTATATATGACACCTCACCTGCCTTTCCCAATAAAGAAGTATCAAGTCAATGGGGTGATATTTCCAAGTTTGAGAAGCAATGCCTTACAGTGTTTACTAGGGAAGATGATAGAGATACAATTAACAACATTAAAATTAGTAACTAGTTGATTCCAGGCATCATGAAGGTTATTCTATTAACCTTTCCTGATTTAATCTTTACACAACCCAAGGCAGGTGTTACTATAAGCATTAGATCTATATATAGATATATGAGAAAGCCTAATAGAGCTCATAAAAGAAATTAATAATAATTAACAGTTATATATAAGCAATTATGTAAATAAAATCATTTTCAATCATCAATATTACACTAATAATGAAACTAGCAGAATTCCAGTCATATACTATAAGATAGTAATTATCTTACTCCAGATATAAGTATATAGGAGAACAACCAGATATAAGTATATAGGAGAACAACCAGATATAAGTATATAGGAGAGCAACCAGATATAAGTATATAGGAGAACAAATCATTCACCAACTAGCAATGTTTCCAGAAAGGGAAGGAATGAGTTACCACAGTGAGTCCTTAAGGATCATTATCAGACTAGAAAGAAATTAACTTCTTGAATTTATTTTGTTCTATACTCTTAACAGCAATATTTAATAGAACTTTCTGATTTTCTACCTTTGCTAACTTTGAGAACTCCTTTATATATTTTTTATGAATCTATATTAAACATATAAAACCTCAATTTTGTTTTAATTTCTACTTATTTTTTCTATTTCCCGAGTAATATTGAGACCAAACTTTTCATACTTATTTTTGATGTGTACTTCAATTTAAAATTTCACATATGTCCTTTGCATATATTTCTAGTGGAATGTTCTTTAATTCTTTGCATCTGTTCTCTATATATGAAAAGCATTAAAATGTGAATATTGTATCTGATTTATCAAATGTTTGAATTGTTATCCTCTATAATGTGCTTTTATGTCTCCCCAGTGATAAGCAAATAGTTGCATCTATTTAGGAACTCAATATTCCTGATGTTCAAAAGATTTACTCTTTTGCTTTATTTAGTTTTCATTAATAATAATATATTTTTGGCTCTAAATATTTTTATACACTTTTCCATTTTGTGTGTTTAGGAAATTTTACCTAGGGTTTTGGAAAGCAATGTAGACAAAAATTTTCAGTGTACTATTTTGAGAATAAAGATTCTACATACACATAGCATTTTGATGTAACCAAAAATAAAAGGCATATTTATATGACTGAATCAAGAGTCAAAAACATATTTCAACAGATTGATAGCATGACCTGAGGCACTGAAAAGTCAATTTAACAGGAAGGATTAAGAAACTTTCTCTTTAGACTAAAAGTATTTGCTCCCTCTTGGTTTATTGGCTTAAATGTACAATCTCATTGACAGATTATTCTGAAAACAACACTTTATTTGCCATAGTGGTGTGTGACACTTTGTAAAAGGAGGAAGGAAGGAAGGACAATGGAGGACACTATTTTAAAAGTAAGATATGTACTAATCAAGTTAATGATGAACTCTAATGCTGACAAGACTACATTTGCAATTTCATTCTGAGGTTTGCAAATCTGAGTTTTATGACTTTAGCTAAATGAGAAAATTTAGGAAATTTTCTTGAGTGCATTTTTAAAAGTTGAGGACAAGGGTTTGGATAGAAAAATGGGAGACCTAAGAACCATATTCTGCAGCTGGATTTATAGACAGAAATCATGTTAAGTAAAACAATTATAAATGAATTATCCTTCTATGTGCAAATAATCTAAGCTTGAATGACAGGCAGATGGGATTCTGAATTGAAGTTCATACTAAAATTAAACAGTTTTTGCTAAGAAATACTGATGATATTTAATCCCCTGAGAAGCCAAATGGACAAAAATCAATATAGTATTTTCATACTCTGATAAAACAAAATATTTCAAAATAGGGTAAAAATATATATCATCTTTAATAGGGCCATGAAAATAAAGACTAAGAAGATGTACAAGAAAACTAAGATAAGTACCAAGAGAATTTTAAATATAAGAAAGTAATGTGAAAATGTGGATTCACAGAGCCAAGCATTTATATAAATATATAATTCACAGCAAGGAAGAAAAATTATAATTCAAGGGAAAAAACCTAGTCTCCAAAATTTAGAGAACACAAGTCAATTTTGGAAAAATTTGTCTCTGAAATTGAGGATAAAGTTTGAGAAATTTTAATTCTATATATAAATTGTTTTATAGCTTCAAACTGAAAGGCAATAGTACCTTTATTGGAATTTAGCTGATGTTTGCTTTATTTATTTTTCTAATTAATTTTGTTTTTAATTATGTTGATACATATTTTGTTTATTTTATATATCTCATACATGAATTTCTTATAATTATTGTATGTGCTACATAAAAATTAATTAATATTTTGGATTTTTAAAAGTGCAATAATGCTCTGACAATCAGAAGTTTATTTTCAATACAGGAATTGGGTAGAAAGACCACTGTGAACTTTGTAGCCTTAGATTGGAAAGGGCCCAGAAGGAGTATGTGTCTGTATGTGTATGTGATTTTATATTCCTTCATCACTCAGCACCAATACCTCTTTAAGTTTTTCTTCTTCATGTTGAAACACAGCTCAAAGCACCAAACCCATTTTCCAGTGATTGGGACAAAAGTAGGTTAGTAGAGTAGGTTGCTAGGAGACCAATGTCAGTGTCATCTATGACCTTGCAAGATGTAAAAAATAAGTATAGATTTATTGAACTCAGTGCACATTGTTTGAGTCCTCTGTTCTAGCTGTCTTATTTCATTCTGTCTACTTCAGTGTTTTTCTTTTCCTCTTTTCTCACCTTTTTTTTTCCTGCAAAAGTGAGCACATAGGACCAACAACTCCCTTTCTTGATACTTCCTAATTCCTCAAAGTTATTACTATGCTACTTATAAGAACAGCATTGTCTCTCAACTAACAAGGCACTCCAGCAGCAGTGTCAGCAAATCCTGATCTGTTTAAAAGGCTGATTCTTCATACCATCACTGTAAGAAATACAGAAATCAGTTCTACTGGGAACAACATTATGAAAAATGTATAAACATCACAGTAATTTTGCTGTCACATTCAAAATGTTTTCTCAAAGTTGCATCCACAGTTTTCACAGTTGAGGTGGCTTAGGTTAAATAATCTCATGCAGGAGATACTTTAACATTTTTTGTCATCTTCCTGGCATATCATTTCTCCCCCAAAATTGTTGACAATATGAATTTCATGGAGGGAAAAGTACCAACAGAGAAAATTAAATTTAAAAAAATTCTCACATCTTGAACCATTTTATTGCTTTTATATTTACAGATGTACTGCTTAAACAGAGTACAAAATATGATGAAAACAAGTGTTTTGATACATCACCACTGAATTCTTTTCTCCACAAGTTAGAATTTTCATTAGAAGGTTTATGACAGTGCACCCCCCCATTCTATCGTTAACAGAAAGTTCTATAAGATACAGACTTGCTTTTGTCTTTGTAGAAGAGGATGTGCAGGTATGGTCCACCATACCTTCATTTGATATTTCATATATTCATATGAAATATATTCATATTCATATTTCATATATTTCCAAAGAAAGCACTGAAAACCTATTACAAGTTAAAATTTTTTATACATGATATAAATTTAATGAGAGAGATGGTATGGAAAAAAGTAATTATAACACAAAGTAACAAAAAGTGCTAACAAATGTAGGGAAGATTGCTGTGGTGGCAGGGTGGATTTGCTCATAATTGGCATATACATTATTATTATAGTGGTCCCAGGACTTGTTTGAAATAAACCATAGAAACTAATATGGTACTTGGGATTTTGCACATTGAAAAGCTTTGCAAATGATGATTTGCTTCTAGTTACTGGTTCATTTTATGAAAATAAATGTGTGGAAATTATCCTAGAAGACTGACCATTACATTAAAGAATCCTGTCCTCTAACAATGTTTTAGATTTTCCCACATCTCTTTTATGGAAATGCCAACATAATTTGAATTATTATAAACTTATTTTTTTGTCCCATTCTTATATTTCTGATCAGGTATCACTACAATATCAGTGAGAGGTAATATCAAGGAAAAGTTTTGTCAATTAGAAATATCCACTATCACAGAATAGCAAATTCTGCCAAAAATGTTACCTTGAATGCATGCACACACTTTACAAATTGATTTAGTGCATCTAGGAAGTTCAAAGTGTATATATAGACAATTGTATTTAATATATATATAATTAAAATTGCTGTTTTCTTAAAGTTTGAAAAGAATGTATATGGAGATCACTAGAGAAACTTACCCCTTTTACTACATTTCCACTATTAACTAATCATCATATATGTTTTTCTGAGAAGAGATATTTGTATGAACTATTGTGGAGAGTGCTTTATGTCAATAGTGTTTTTTCTGTAAAAAAATTATTTTTAAGAGCAAAATCTGAGAGTAATAATATTCCCCTCATCCATTCTGACTCACAAATAAAATTTTTTGAACAATATAGTAAGTTCAGAAGAAATGGGTGCTATTGAAACATACATTTTATTAAATTTACCACTATTTTCTGTTTTAGGGCAGACTTAACACTTTACTGTTATTGGTGATTTTATACTTTTCTGGAAAGCCATAAAAATCTACAAAATCAATAGCATGGACATTTAAAATAATGTTTCAGAATTTTTCATATCAGTAGCAGATTATTTTTGTGAATGTTTGAATTCTGAGTTTATTTTTCACTCCAGGAAATTTATCAAATCATAAGTTAGTGCTTAGAAAAGTAAGGTAGGACATTAAAATAGTGATGTTTAGATAAGTAAAAAAGCACAATCTATGGCGTGAAAGTTGGTGACCAGCATATAGAGCGAATACAAGATCAGCTTTGTACAGTTGTTTCTTGCTGATTTAGCAAACATACAGTATGATCTCCTGTGACTTCCTGATTGGTCTCTAGGTACCTCAACTCTTGGAAGGGCTGATGGTCTCCTAATCTCAGAGCTAAAGTGGGTCTTGTATGTAATTGAAACATTTGAGGATGTCTTAAGTGGCTGCCTTTGAGCCTACAGGGAAAGCATACCAAATATAGAGAAGTTGTGGGATAGCCCCAGTGGTCTGCTTAATAAAGTAAAGGAAAATGCAGAAAGTTAGCTGTCAGAGATCTCTAACGCTTCTACAACATTGCATTACACACAAGAGCTACTTTAGTTTTAAAATTGCAGGATTAACAATGCTGGAAGGTTTAAGAAACTGAAAAACATAAAACAAACAAACAAACAAACAAAAAAAGAAACCCAACAACCCTCAAGGTAACAAGCAGAAATTCACAGGGGCCTTTTTGGGTGCCCCATTGATCCAGCTAATTCAACAAAGGATCATTGAAGAAAGTTCCTGGAGATATTTAAAACTCCCTAAAGCACAAGGTTTCTATCAAATGCTGGCCTATGGATGGAGGGTCCACCACTTGCACAGCAAAATGAACACTGAAGTTTTAACCCTCAAAGTGCTATATGCAGCACCTTTGATTCTACAAAAGGAAAAAAAAAATATTGTACTCCTATACCAAGTTTTTTTGCCTATAGCAAATCTGCAGAGGGGTGGTCTTGTTTTGTCTTGGACTAATTCAAAGTGAGAAACAATTCAGCCACTCAACGATTCTTTGAAATACAGGCAACTCTATATTGGTCTCCATATTCTGAAACTGAAATGGAGTGGAGCTATTGCCTGTTCTTTTTAATCACATGAGTTATGGTTCAGACACATTTGGTTGTTTTCTCTTCATTGTGAGTTTGCAAAGGATGTTTGTCAATATTGATCATTATTTTTCCCCCAATTGTTAGGAATTGGTGAGAAGATAATGTTTTTCTCCACTCCTGGCTTCTAAATTCTAGCTGAATCAGTAATAATAGAAAAATAAAGAATAAAATTAAGTATATATATCCCCTTAATAATGTTGATATTTTATTATGGAAAGATTTGAATTTTGAAAACAATGTGATTCTTCCCATTTCATATTATTTTCCCAAATAGTCCTTAGATCCTCTTTATTGGGAGTATTAGATATTTTGAACAGACAGTTGCCTTCAACCACATGGAGGATAATGATCATTTATTTTCTACAGCATAGAAAATGTGGGCTAAGAGACTCTGAACTTATTCAAATGAATGTGTTCTTCATGTATGAGAGCAAAAAGTGGAAGAGAAAAAACACATTACTGGTGGGGAAATGGATAACAGAGGGAGTGTGGTAAAGAAGGAATTCTAGGGCAGAGAATATGAATCATTTGTAAGTATTTACCTTTGACCTCGTGTGCCAGTTAAAAAAGTCACTCTTTGAGCATGGGGAAAAGAATAGAATGGTACCTTTGGTTTAAGAAGAGTCTGACTTCCACTGCTCAATTCACATATGATTTAAGTATTACAGTAATTTAAAGGAAATATTTAGTAATTATAATCCTAGGTTTTATTACATGCCAGTTTACATTATTGGACTCTACTGGCTTTTATTGCCACACCAATAATATTTTGTTGTATTTTTTCAGCTTGCTTTTTTATGGTAAATGCCAAATCTGAAAAATCTTGACTTTATTTACTTACATTTTACTCATTTCGCCTAAACACAATTGACTAATTGAAATATCATTGGTTAAAACATTGTATATGATGTGGGGAAATAGATTTATACTTCCTCAGACCTGTGTTACCACTCTACCCTCACCACTAAAACATTATACTATAAACCATTAGTAACATTCCCACCATCAAGGATTTACTCTCTCTCTAGAAACTCATTTATGCATATTGTTAAGGTTCATTTTATTTTAGTTCAGATCTATTAAATACATTTATTAGGATAATCCCCTTCATCTTGGTTATCTTTATAAGAAAATAAAGTGAATGAAAATTCACTCGATGTATATGAAAAGAAAACCTCAACTTGAAAATTCAGAGTAGGTGCTAATTACTGTTGATTAAGTTAATTCTAAGTAACCATGCCCAAATACTAATGTTCTAAAAGTTTCCCAAGGCAATCCATGAGAAAATAACACAGACATACCTGAGCCTTACTATATCCCTTAGTCGGGGCTCTTAGTAAAAAGATTTCAAGTCTGAAAAAGTATCTACCCTGTATCTGCCCTGGATCTTCAGAGATCTATGGGCCCAGGGTTGTGGAGCTTACCTTCTGTGAGAGCTTTCCATTTCAGGTAGAGAAAGGAATGGTACTGTACACTTCAGTTCCTTCTCTGTTGTGAATCAGTGTAGTAAATAAACTTCTCTGACTAATTTACTCTTCAGCAACTGCTCAGCAATGAGAGATGCCCAAATAAGTGAATGAAATTGCTGGGTGGTCAACCTCAGGTCATCAGCAACTCCTTGTATCTTCTTGCCAGACCCGAATAACCTTTTATGTGCACGCAGTTCTTGAAACCTACCTGTAGTACTCAGTACCCAGACAGAAAGAATTCAAGTGATTTCTATTCTAACATAATGTCTTCATTTGAAAAAAATTGAAAACTCCCTAAATAGAGAAAACAAATGATAAATCATTGATTATCTTTCTTGGGATTGAATTTAATGTTTATGGAATGCTATGATCCTTCCATAGTTTGCTTTTCCTCTTTCATTCCCTAGTATTAAAGTTTCCTTAACTTTTGCAGTGTTGTTCAGGATAAATTGCTATATGCTACCTTGACTTTGATTTATATTTTTGAATTACTTTGATCTCATCACCTTAATTAGCATACTTCCTTATTTAAGATGATATGTAAAGTTAAATAGCAAGTTCACAAAAATTGAGAATAATATCCTAGTATGATTATTCGATCAGATTAATACTTTCTATTTCAGTGCAATATTACTAGGCAAGGAAATTTCACTTAATGCCACAAATCAATTACATACACACAGAGATCAACATGTTATGTTGAAAACACATACCCACTGAAAATGTCCTCCACTATATCGATAACAGACTATAAAGATCTTTTTTAAAGATATATTTCATATGGTTTTCACATAAAAGAAGTTCAAGAAGCCCATTTTAAACATATATTTTCTGTGGTTTTCACATAAAAGAAGCCCAAGTAGGAATCACTCTTGTACATAAACTTCTGTTAGCCCTATCAGTTATTAGAAAAGATATTTTCAGTAGAGTTGAAAGAGTTAAAAGAAAACAAAAACAAAATAAAAAAAAAACAGAAGAATTAACTGAATGAAATGCAGGATGTGAATAAAGAGAACCTACTACTGATTTTAGTGACTATTGTTTAGAGACAATTAAGTGATACTGGTACTTTAAATGAAAAACATATGTAGAATAAGAAATAAAAACAACTCATGTTAGATTATAAGATCAGTTAATGGTTAACAGAAAGTAAGGGAAATGGGTGATGGGTAAATTGGGTAAAAATGATCATTGTATGATAGAGTGGAACTTTTAATAGTGTACTTAATATAGTATATGCACATGTTAATTTTTAATGATGTACTGATACAATGTTATAAAGCAGTGCTGCTTCAATAAATATTTGCAACCCCCCATATAAAACAAAAATTTTATTTAAAAAAGTATGCAAGTTAAAAGCACATCAAAATTTTGACTGATATACCTGCACTAAGTGATGTTGTAGAGTAAATGAAGAAACCAACCATTACTTGAAGAAGACTGCTCAATTAGCGAGAATTCTGAATTTTTTACCTTCAAGTAAAAAGAGATAATACATCTTTCAGAGAAGAAATCCAGATGCCCATAGAGAAAATAAAATTCATAATAGCATTAGAATACTAAGAATACTAGAATACTAAGTGTTGGAAAGTAAATAACCAAGAATAGCTCTCAGATTTAGATCCTGGAGGTGATAAGTCATATATATATATGGGCACATTTCTTTAGCTATGCAAAGACAGAATGCTTATCTGTACAAATACTCAAATATCATTAATTTAGGCTGTTGTCAGCAAGACATAGTAAGAGAAAACCTAACAGAAAGGAGAACATCTGATCCCACAAAATAGTGGTAGTTCTGAATTTTATTTGGAAATATACCAGAAAGATAGCTGAAAAATTTCCAGAAAGGTGTGCAACTGATATTTATATGACCAATTTAGACCAATAAGCAAAAAGACTTTTAAAGGATTCCATTTTGGACTTAGGGAGGGTGGCAATCAGAGAATCTTAGAAGTCCTTAATAATAAAATGAAGCTGCAGTTCTTTGCTGTTCAGAGGAAATGAAAAAGTAATTGGATCTTCCAGGAAAAGGAAAATAAGAACATTATGATTCAAATGAAGCAAACTGAAATATGACATGTGACGAAATGTAAGGGAAAAAAAATCTGTAAATCTGTTTGATTTTAATTCTTCAAAGATATTAAGCAGCAGGGATTTATAAACCTAGAATTGTGCTTTCTTTCCTCTTCCACTTATTTTGATTAACTCTTTAGTGACCAACATAGCATCAAATATAAATGACCAATGATACTCAATATTTTTAGATTCTTTTAGATAATTTCTAGAATTTTTATGTATCTACTTTGAACTTTAACTAGATACAGTTCTCAAAAATTGAGAATGAATGTAATAATGGTTATAGAAAAGAATTTTCTGTTTTTCACCTAATGTACTGGGAAATCAAAAAAACACTTTAAATTCGTTGTATCAAAACTAGAGAACTGGAAGAGTTTACATTGCTAATGACTATGTAAAGCAATATACAGATTCAATATAGTCCCTATCAACCTATCAAAAACCCCACTGGAGCTCTTCACAGGAACAAAACAAAACTGTATTTGAAAACAGAAAATATCTTGAATAATCAAATCAATCATGAGGTGGGAAGTGGGTGTGGGCCAAATGGAAATATTATGCTCCTTGACTTCAAGATTTAATACAAATATATCACAATAATGATAGCATTTTATTGGCATGATAAATGTCATGAAGTACCACTGGAACAAAATTGAGAATACACAATAAATTCATATATAAATACATATGAACAAATACAAATGGAAAACTAATATGACAAAAAAAGCTAAGAACATTCTGCAAAGAAGAAATAGTCTTTTAATAATTGGTGGTAAGAAAAGTAGAAAACTGTATACAAATTAATGAAATTGGATCACCATACACAAAATTCAAAATGGATTAAAGACTTGAATGTAAGTACTGAATCTTAAAGTGTATAGGAGAATATATAGGTAAAATATTCCATATTATTACACTCAATGATGAACTTGTGTAATTAACTTCAATGGCAAGGAAAAGAAAGGAAAAATAAATAGCCTATAAGCTAAGAAACTTTTGTATAGTAAAGAAGACTATCAAAATAAAATTACAATTCACTGAATGTGAACAGCTCTGTGCTAGTCATATCTAAAAATGGATTAACACCCAAATATGTGAAAAAGAAAAAAATCTCCTACAATTTAACAACAATAAAAATTAAAAAGTAAGTGAAGTATGTAAATAGACATTTCACAAAGACATGCCAATGGTGAATAGATACATGAAAGATGTTCATAGTCACTTATTAGAGAACTGCATATCAAAACCAAAATGTGATGCTATCTCACAACAGTTAGAATAGGTATTATGAAAAAAACAAGAAACAGCAGTGTAGGAAAACTGTAGAGAAAAGGGAAACTTTGTATATTGTTGATGGAGATGTAAATTGATAACCACTTTGAAAATAATTGTAGATATCTCTAAAAAAAAATAAAGCTATTCTGTTTCTGGGTATTTACCCTAAAACAAAAAGACAAATATAAAAAGATAGGTGAGCCCATAGAATAGTATCTCACTCATCAATAAAAAGATTAACACTTGTCACATGCATCTAAGAGGTGATTATATTAAGTGAAATAAGTGGGATGGAGAAAGATACTCACATGTGGAAGATAAAAAAAAGTAGATGAATAAACAAAGAAAAACAAAAACATATCCTTAGGTTCTGACACGAGAATGGTCATTACCAAATGGTATGGAGAATGAGAGGTAGGTAAAAAACAAAAACAGGTAAACTGTTTAATAGTAGATGGAAACTAGAGTTTTGGTGGAGATCATAATGTAGCATATATCAATATTGAGCTGTAACTTGGGAAATGTGAAACCTAGAATAGTTGAAAAACAATGTAACTTCTGTAAATTTTTTAAAAACTAGCTTCTGAAATAACTAAAATAACATAATAAATAAATTTTGGAAATAAATGAGAGGGAAACCTAAGATGTGTAAGGAGGGTATATCTTACAGATGAAAATAAAAATAGATTTATCAAATTTGTTGAGAAATAATAAGCATTAAAAATATTTTCTAGAATCACAATAATGACCATTCCAAAATAAAACACAGAGAGTTTGAAGTGTTAAAATCAAGGATGGCAGAATGTAAGAGAAGGGAAAGGATAAAAATATAAATATTTTATACTTTATCTTAATAAAACCCCAAATTGTACTTCTGTTATAATGTATAAATATATATTGTAAACAGGTATTAAGAAGGAAATTGTTACTACAAGTCCTGTGTCAAGAATATTCCCAATTTCAAATAGCAGGAGCAATGACTCATAATAATTTAAACCATAGGGAAACATTATCTTGAATTACAAAGTCTCTAAGGGGTGATAGATGTCAGGAAAAGGCAACTTACATAATTGATTGGCTATTTTGGGTTATTTAACAATTCAATGACATCATAGATAATATGATTTATTTACATTTAAATAGTGTTACATCATCAGTATTTTGGATTTATTATTAGAATCCAACTGGTTACGAAATGGCTGTAGGAATTTACAGACATCCTACCCTAAAATGGCAGTGCCAATGAATTCATTGATAGCAAAGAGAATAATCATTTGTTTAGCAGGATTATGAGTTGCAAAGTAGCTAGAAATAGTGCATTTTCCCTTTCTATGTACAAAATAAAGTAGATACTTGAACATACCATTATTTTGATTAGAGTAAGTATGAGAACAGATATGTCCATGAAATCATTCCAGGCAAAAATATTGATGTCAACAGTACTGGCATTAGCAAACTATAGTTTTTTTAAATGGTATTGATTTTTATTAAGAAACTCTTGGCTTATAATTTAGGGATGATCTAGGGATTTAGGGATTTAGGCACTCATCTGTTCATATGTATGCAACTTTAATTTTTATCCAACTCTGAAATCACCTCCTAATCTGTGACAGAATTTGCTTATCTGAGAAATGGGAATATTGAGTTAGAGCAATGGTTCTAAAGTAGTAGAATCTTTGAAAAGTTCATTACAGCACAGATTCCTGAGTCCATCCTCAAAGTTTCTGACTCAGTAAATATGTGTGTTAAACATGTACATTTCTAGCAGTTTTCCAAGTGCACTGATGCTGCTACTCTAAAGACTATTGGTTGAGAACAATTGAGCTAGTTGATGAATTTTATGGAAACTCATCTTGGAATCCTTTTGCCTAGTTTTACAATGATAGGTGCATAATCGAGGTTTTGAAAATAACATTATGTACATTTATTCTACCTAACTTTCTATTAGTATTACATTTTCTCTAGAACTAAGATTGTCACAATTACAAATTCTGTTTTTCATTCCAATTAAGAATTTATTGTTGTCTATGCCCCTTAAATACACATATATTAAAAAAGCAATCTAATGTTAATTAATTCCTTGGCTTGATATCTCTGTTCATCCTCCAGCACACATTATGCAAGTATATTGCAATAATCTGTCTGATTTTGTTTGGAATGTTTTGAAAATCAAATGCTCAATACTAATGATTCTATACCTGAGTTATTACAATGCTTTTTTGAATGGACCAACATAAAACTTGTCTCATAATTGTATATCAGGCTTTGTACTAAAAGGAATAATTTCCTAAGTTTATTTGACTACAGAATGTATTTAAAATTGGCAGACTTTCAAGCAAAGCTCATGAGATGCAATGTCCATTTGAATTATAATGGACAGAATAAATGATCTCACAGATGAATTATTTGCTATATAAATAACTAAACCCTGGTTTGTATGCTTCTTAGAAATAATATGAAAAACAAATTTGAACAAATAGGTCATTTTCATTATGAGTAAAAAGGACAAAATAAATGTATTTTATATATTCATATGACACGTGACACAAAGAATATTTTAATGAGATCAGCGTTTTTGAGTCATTTCTTTCATACTTAATGTTATGAATAGTTTTACCAAATTTTGTACTGGGTAAGACATATATTTTTAATATTATTCTTACATATCTTTAGAGTATATTTTAAATAAAATAGTTAATATTTTTGAATCATGAATGGTGCCTTGAGGGAAATATTTGGAACCAAGAATGGGAGAAACTGCTGAGCTGGAACTCATAAGACTCATGGGTTCTAGTAATATTATCTCATAGTATTGTTATCTTATAGTACTCCTTTCTATAAAACAATTAAATAGCAAATTTGTGCCTATTACTACCTCAAATATGTCCTGATAGATGTCACTGATGAATTTTGGGTGTCTGTTTCAAAAGTTTTCAATGATCATCTTTTGACCTGTGTTCATTCTCTTGCTTCTTTCTTTTTATACTCAGCTATAAGTATACTGAAAGGGAAAGTGAATCTTAGTTTGGGTGGCATGTTTGTGTTTTTGGAAAAATGGAGTTTTCATATCACTATGAGATGCAATGAGTATCTAGTAAACATACCAGACTGACTTTTGTAAATGTCTTTTCAGAAAAAAATATTTTTTTTTAATTTGGGAAAATCATTAAAAGAATTTTCTGACTATACGTGAAAGGAAACTGCATTCTTACTGATGACAAATATTCAAAATGACAAACTGAGGTGAGAAAATGACATGTTCACCTCTAGCATGATTTACTGTTTTGCTAAGAGGTTTTCAGCAGAATGAAAAGGTATTTACAATTCAAGTAGGTAACTGTATACAGTAATGTGTAGTTTTGATAAGATCAACTATGTACCAGGTTTCTCATTTATCGTGCAAGTAATACCTGTACAAAAATTTTTTCATTTTTTGGTCTGTCAACCCTTCCTTTAATTTGAAATCCAAAAATGTCTGCATTTTAATTATCTTAATACAGTAGCTATGTGTCAATCCATTTTGAGAATGAATTGTACAGTTATAGGCAAACTAGCCTTCACATCATCATATTGCAAAGAAGTACCTTAAGTAAAAGTTCTCCAAATTTATATTAACTGTTTTGTGGAAGTAAAAAAGACAAAGTGCCAGCAATAAGTGACTTTGCCACCACTGATGATTTTTTCCCTATGAATGACAGAAGTATTAACATACCTACTGTTTATATCTTCTCATTAAGACACTGCTAGTCTAACCACATATGGTACCCTCCATAATTTATCATAATATATAGAACTTTTACCTCCAGGCACCTGTTATTATGAGAAACAATTAAATAAAACACTATGGTGTTATCTCTGTGGGTAGAAAACAACTCAGGAATTCAAATATCTGACCCACCCAGAGGGACAGCCAGAATCGGCCTATCCATCCTTATAGCTGAATTTATGCAGCTTTCTTTTTAAATTGTAAATTTCACTTGCACTGGGATGGATGTGAGTGCAGTGACCTAGCCCTCTACTCATCAATAAAGATGTTTCTGCATCTTTCTTTCACAAAATGTTATTCCTATGGTTTGTATTTCCATACGAATCATCCCTGTAAGGCTGTGGAACCAAGTCAGACACAGCAGGGAGGTTTCTTTCCTTGTGTGCTTCCATTTTTGAAGCTGACATGAAATAATACTACCTGCAATAATGAGGGAAGCTGTATTAGTTTTTTGTGCCCAGAAAAGTGCCAGTCAGGGGGAAAGCTCATACATAATTATCATACCATGAATCAAAAACATAAAAATAAAAAACCACTAATACTAGGAACCGGAAGTTTGAGGAGACAATCTAATGTCTACTAAACACAGTTGTTTAATGAACATGAGAAAATTTTGCCAGTCACTTTGTATCTAACTTCATAATATTTACTGGGTGAAATTTTCTGACCATCATTTTCATTTGAGTGTTTTACTGTGATTACTTTGTTTGGCATTGCTCTTTTAGAGTATCTTCTGATCTTTGAATGCTGAGTCCAGTTCCTTCTGAACATCTAGTCATTTTCTATTACAATGGTCATTCAGGAGTTATTGCTCCCACTCTAATGATCGCCAGTGTTGACATTTCTCTTAGCCCATTCCCCTATTGAACAATGAGTTCACAGAAAGATTGAAACCTGTGAACTATGATTTGAGAAATTCAGTCCAACCCTGGAATCTGGGCCAGTGTGTCTAACTGAGATCACATTCAAATTTCTTTGATATTTCTTTATAGAAAACTATGATGCCCCAAAGGGGAAAGATATTTCATCTTAGCTATATCTGCTTTGTAAAATAAGCAAGTAACCACTTCCCTATAAAGAAAACAAGTAAACAAAATATAAGCTACTAACTTTATCCTCTTTTCATCAAGAATAAGCAGTTGTTTTCCATTGAATTATTTTCAACCAGCAAATCCTGGATGAGTATTTTACAAAGCTATAAACTATTCAGTTTTCCTATAAAAATTATTGACTCTTGTCAGTTTGTAACTCTTGACGAATTTTACTTGATTTTCCTTGGTTGATTAAGATGAGTAAAGACAAGAACATCATGACTCCTACAGTTTCCCTGTCCCCTGAATATGAGCAATCATGGTCTGTAATAGAGTTACAGTGGTCATAAGTTCATCATATGGGATGTACAGTGAGGAGGACTTGTGAGTTCTGTAGCTGTAATTGCTAAGTCTAGTGTTTTCAGAATGCACAGACTGAATTTAAAGGCCTCTTTTCTTCTCCCCTTGATAACATTGTTTGCTTAGTGATCTGTGTAGGAAATATACACGAGATTATGTCATAAGAGTGTACATCTCCACAGTGTCTCATCTGACAGAAGCATCACTGACTTCACAGTCACAGACAGAAATTATTAGCATTGAAGGAAGAGGCAGGTGGGTCATGAGATAAAGGGACTGTAATTAAAAGATGAATATAAAATGAACTATTGTGAAAAATGCTAATTTTATTTTTTTTCACCACCTCCTCTCCCTGGCTACACCATCTGGTTCTCTCCCCCCCCCCCCAGTTGTGTACTTTTGTTTGGTTGTTGATATATTAGTGAAAACATTTGGTTTTTGTCTTTTTCTTTCTTACTGTTTCTGCCAATATGATTTCTTCTAAGTACATCCATGTTACCATAAAATCATCAAACTTGTCATTTTTAATTGATGCATAATATTACATAATTGTATATATACCACATCTTTTTCATCCAGTCATCTGTGTTGGAGCATTTTGGTTGTTTTCCATGTCCTTGCAGTTATAAATAGTGCTGCAGTAAACATCTGGGCACAGGTATACCTTTGTACAAGTATTGAGGTCTCCTTTGGATAGACTCTCGGAGGAGCAATTGCTGGGTCAAATGGTAGTAGTTCCATTTTCATTGATAAATAGTAATTTTAAACTTTCTTTTAGATTCTACTGAAGGCTTGTATAAAGATTCTATAGTCATAAATGATATATACTCTTATGAATTTATTTAATGCACACTTTTTTTCATATTTTTGAGTCAATAATTTTTTACATTATTTTGATAATAAAGATGTACTACCCCCCCTTCAGAATTGTTGCCATAGTGTACCTACCACCAAAGAACCCATAGTCCATCATAGACTCTGCTTCCTCCCTTCTTTGTTCTAGTCCCTTTCTTTTTACCTCCCTCTCTCTCTCCAGTTACCCTCACTCTACAGTAATGTTTCAAGGGTTAGTTTTTTTAGTTTGGGCTTGTTTGACCTTTGTTTTATTAAGTTGTGTTCACAAATAAGTGAAACCATTGCTATTTTTCTGTCCTGACTATTATTCTTCAAGCTATATCCACATTTCTGTGAATTACAAAAGTTTATCATTTTTGATAACTTAGTTTTTCATTTTATGTATAATGTGTGCAATGCAAGTGTGCACATATATATCTATCTATATCTAGATATTCATATATATTGAGAGAAAAAGAGAAAGATCCCTTTACCTATTTGTGGGCATTTAGACTATTTCACTTCCTAGCTATTGTAAACAAATACTACAATGGACATGGGAATCGAAGTTTCCTTTTGAGTTAGAACTTTTATGTTCTTTTAGATACTAGAACTGTAGTTTAGATACTAGGTTAGATACTAGAACTATAATTGCTAAGTCATATGGCAGATCCAGTTTTATTCTTTTGAGGAACCTCCACACCACACATCTGTCCATAGACCAATCTGTATTGCCAACAGTTTAAGAAGGTTCTCCACATCTTTATCAGGACTTTTGTTTCTGTTTGTTTCATTGTTTTGTATTCTCACAGGTGTGAGGTGATTTCTCACTGTGGCTTTGACTTGCATTTCTCTAGTGATAAATGATGATGAATATACTTTCTTATGTCTGTTGGTTATCTGTATGTACTTTGGGGGAAGTTCCTAACAAGCCCCTCTCTCTCTCTCTCTCTCTCTCTCTCTCTCTCTCTCTCTCTCTCTCTCTCTTTTGATAGGGTTGTTTGTTTTCTTTCTGTTGAGTTATGAGTTCTTTGTAGATCTTCAGTATCAGTCCCTTGTCAAATATATGTTGTACAAATAATTTCTCCCATTCAGTAGGGTGTTATGTTGGTAACTGTATCTTTTGCTGTATACACATAAAGCATTAGAGCTTAATAAAGTCCTTGTTTTTATATTATCCTTTACTTTCCTTGCTGCTGGGGATAAATCCGCAAAAATATTTCTAAAGTTTATGTAATGCAGTGTTTTTTATATATATATATTTTTAATGTATGTATCTTATGTTCCAGGGTCTTACATCCAATTTTTTATCCATTTTGAGTTGGTTTGT
This sequence comes from Uropsilus gracilis, assembly GCA_004024945.1. Classification (NCBI taxonomy): domain Eukaryota; kingdom Metazoa; phylum Chordata; class Mammalia; order Eulipotyphla; family Talpidae; genus Uropsilus; species Uropsilus gracilis. The sequence continues at coordinate 107,782 of PVHY01000714.1, read as the reverse complement.
GTATGGTATAATATAGTGATCTAGTTTTATTCCTTTACATGTGGCAGTACAATTTTCTCAACATCATTTATTGAAGAGGCTTTGTTTCAGTATATACTTTGCTTTTTTGCCATCCATAAATATGTGGTTTTATGTGGATCTCAATTCTGTTTTATCAATCTATGTATCCAATTTTGTTCTGATACCATGCTGTTTTAGTTTTTATGACTTTATAGCATAATTTGGAGTCTGGACAAGTAATATCTCCATCTTTTTTCCCTCTTTTAAGTCAGAAGTATTTTGGCAATTTGAGCTCTTTTGTGGTTCCATGTGAATTTCAGTAAATGAGAATGTAAATTACTTAATTTCTTCTTGTAACTTGTTTACATATAAAAAAACTACTACTGATTTTTACATGCTGATTTTATATCTTTCCACTTTGCTGAACTGGTTATTCTTTTAATTAAATTTTCCTTAGAGTTTTTGGGGCTTTCTATGTCTATTATCCTATCATCTGGACATAATCTTAGCTTTACTTATTTTTTCCCAATTTGGATTTCTTTTGTGGAATTCTTTTACCTGGTTGCTCTAATTAGGTCTTCTAATACTATGTGGAACAGTAGTGGTGGAAGTAGATATTTTTATTTTATACAGGATATTAGTGGAAAGGTTTTCAATTTTTCACCATTAAACTGTGGGTTTGTCATATATAGCTTTTATTGTATTAAGATATGTTCCCTTTGCCCCCTGTTTTTCAAAAGTTTTCATCGTAATGAATACTGGATATTATGAAATGCTTTCTCAGCATCTATTGATATGATCATATGGCCTTTACTTTTTGTTGCTGTCGTATATACTTTGAAAGTATACATGCATATGTACACACATGCAATTCATTTTGAAATTAAAATTAACAACTTATAAGGCCTTCTGCCTAGGCAAAGGCATACATAAATATCTTCATATATAGTAACAGTATTCAGCCAATTTTTATCTCATGGCATTACAGGGCATATCACTCAGGTTTGCAGTGATTTTACACAATGAGGTCACTATTATACTATCTTTTGTGTTCCAGCTAGCACTATATTATTAGTCACAGTTTCTGGTCAGGAGACCACCTGGCTCCAGGTATCACAAGGAAGTCTTTGCCTAAGAATTTCTCTGGAAACCCAGGAAGAAAAATTCTCAACTTTTAAAGGTAATAGTTTTTAGTTCTTACTTTATGTACCCATCTGTATACAGTACAAAATATTACACACGTATCATTTTAAAAACTTTACAAAATCAAATTGTCTAACAAAACATATACATACATTTTATAAATAGTAGACTTTACCCAAACCAGTGAAGAATGAATCTTGTAAATGAAGTTAATTCTACACATGCTCTGAGATGGTGGGATTCTAGAACTGATTATTTTTATCATGCAACCATAATTTCAGTCCTCAGATTTCTTTATAAATTAGGTGAAAGCAAAACAAAAATACTCAGAATAATTATTAAGACCATCATTTTTATATCACATGTATTTGATATTTGTTCCATTCTCCATCTTTTCTTTAGTTTGTGTGTAGACTAATGTTTAGCAGCATTTAACATGTATCATATAATTTATATAACATCAGTTTATCTTATAATAAAGTATGCTTTGGTAAACATAGGAGTACACATCTTTTAAAGTATGTGTTTTTATATTCTTCAGATATATGTCCAATTGTGGAATAACTGTGTCTTATGTCATTTCCATTCTTAAATTTTTGAAGACAAGTCTACTTTCTTCCATAATGAGTGTACCAATTTACCTTACTACCAGCAGTGTACAGATATTCCCATTCCCCTATACCCTTGTCTTTCCTCAACTTGTTTCTTGTCTTTTTTTGGTAGTGGATGGGAAATAATATGATTTTGACTTCTCATTCTTTGATAATGGATATATATTGAGTACATGAATATATCTTTTTGTGCCTGATGACCATCTGTATGCTTTCGTTGAAGCAGTGTCTATTCACACCTTCCACTGCTTTTAAATTTTTATTTTTATTGTTGGATTTTGTGAGTGTTTTATATTTTTGATATTAACACCTTGTTGGATATGTGATTTTCAAAGATTATCTCTGTTCAGTAAATTTCCTTTTTGTTTTATGCAAATTTCTTTCAGAATGAATAAACTTCTTAGTTTGATATAGTGTAATTTATTTATTTTTGTTTTTTGTTTCAAAGACATTGCTCTTGCTAAGTTCTGGAAACAACCTAAATATTCATTGATGAATAAAGTAGGTGTAGGATAACAGTACAATGGAATGCTATTTGACTATTAAAAAAATAAATATGCCATTTGTGAAAGCCTAGGTGGATTCTGAGGGTATTATGTTAAGTAAAATAAATCAGTTTGAGAAACACAAATATGATATGGTTTCACACATATGTAGAAGACAAAAAGTCAAAACAATAAGAAAAAAACAAGCTCTTACACAGTAAGAACAAAGTAGTGACTACCATTTTGGAAGGATTGGAGGAAGAAATGGGTAAATTGAGAAAAGGGGTCAGTTAAACAGTAAAGAATGGAAACTAGACTTGGTGGTGATCATAATGATGTACTTACAGATGTCAAATGATAATGCAATATATTTGAAACATATAGTATTATAAACTTACTTTAATAAATTTTAAAAACCAATAAAAGATGTCTGAGGTTGAGGTGGAGGTGGAGGTCAGTAATTGATTTTACAAAAAAGGATTCTTAAGGTTAATGCATTTTCGCAACATATCACAACAGAACCTGGTCTAATATGTGAGGAAGAAGAAATTCTGAACATTGTAGAGGCTTGCAATAACTTCTGTGTAGCCTCCTACTGTTCAGAGGAAGTAAAATATCTGCCTAGACATTAGTTTTCAAGAGAGGAAATGTAAAATCAGGGACAAAATGACAAATGAAGTGATGAAACAAGTAAAAATATCATTTTAATCAGGAAATTGAAAAGAGAGAATGTTTATATATCTGATCTTAGGTAAAATGTATCTGTTCCTTTTTGCTTTTTCCTAGTAGACTGAGTTACTTTAAAATGTTATTGTCTTAAAAGGTGTTGTATTGACTAAGCCTGTGTTTACTACTTGAAAGATCCAAGAATAAAGTGAGTGTTTCTCTTTAATCTTCAAGGTGAATATCTGTAGGTTCGTGTCTCTTTTGCTTAGGATAAGAAATATTATATTAAGTAAATAATGTTGTACGCTGATAATAGCATGAGAGAGGGACAAGTTCAGAGCTGTTTAGTAAAAGGAAGAAAGGTTTTGCTATGCAGATCCCCTTGACTCTAGTGTGGGTCTTTCTTAATGGTTTAAAGTTTACTTATTAAGTACTGAAAATTTTTAAGATGTTTATGTTAACTACCTTTGCAAAGCAATAATAATAATAATAATAGCAATAATAAATAAATAAATTAAAACAAAAACCTTTCTATCCTTAAAAGATTTTGATTTGTCAACATAAAATTATTAAAGTTATTTCTTCAAATGTTTAACTATCTTTGAGGAATAACTTGAATGGTAGGACACTTTGGCTTAGAATGTTTTAGTTGAAAACTTAATACTGCTTGGGTGAGGACATATACAGATATTTCACAAGACACAATATTTAAGTAAGATTGCAGTTGGCAAAAGATGAAATATGAAATTTACCAAAATGTGCAATATGATGATGTGTGCAAAAGATTCTGACATTGTAACATCTTTGAAAATTCAGAGTTGCAAAATGAATGTTCTGTGAAGGGAACACTAAAAGTATTTTTCACCAGTCTTAGAAAGACTGCAAATATCCATATATTATAATTAAAATTTGCAATGAGTAGATGACAAGCAATGCTTTTGTAAATGCTTGATGTGTCTTTAAAGCAGCTATTTGAAGACCAAAAGCATGAAGAAATTCAGGATAATATCTACTGCTTTGGTTTCAAATTTTCTGAATTTAACCATGCAAAAGAATGTGGTCTGAAAGTTTTTTTGACGTACATATAAGAAAAGACAATTAAACATAAAGGGTTTATTTTTATTTTTATTTTTTAGTCATGTAGATTTTATATATCATAGTTGCAGTATACATTATCAGATTTTGGAAAATGGAATTGACATAGTAAATATTTTTTAAAGTGAAACTTTAATTCAAATTGTCATTATCAGTGGATTTTATGGAACTAGGAAGTTAGGAAAAATAATAAATAATCCTTGAAATTAACAGTCCTAGTAGATTTTTATTTAGTTTTCATATCTACGATGGCATTTGTCTTTTGCTTACATTTCACCCTTTTAAAAAATATACTTACAAAGTTATCCCTCTGAGCAATCAAGATCATAGTTTGATGACCCATCTTAGTTATATGGAATTTTGAGTATTATGAAAGTAAATATACCTTTAGGTCTTAGTACACCCACATTTTATTTTTAAGGAACAGAACTATCAAGCACTTGCACATCCCTCACTTGGCACTGATTTTTGTTAATGATTATTCTAAGGCAGCTGGGTCCTCTCGGCCATCCTCTTTCAACAGTTTTTATCCTGGCAATGTGGCTTCTCAGGCCACAAGGTTGAGTGCACAGAAGTTTAAGGACTCAGGTGGTTTTTATAGGACTCCCTCCCTTGACACACATAAAGTGGCATATGGGAATTTTAACTGCCAAAATTTCTCTTTCTTATTCCTTGTTTCCATGAGCAGAGTGGGGACTTGGCAGCCCTTACCCTCTCTTGCCCTTTTGGATTGTTCTTCAACAAGAAACATCTCCAAGTGGGTTTGGCGTCTCTTGGCTCTGACTCAGCAATTCCATAACCAGAGCTGCCCTAAAGTTATACACTTAGGCTGATGCTGACTGACCAGAGAAGATATGTAAGCTGTGGTTTAAATTTAACCTTAAGTCAGTCCTGCTAGCTTTATAGATGACATCAATAAAAGGCACAGAGATCAACTGTGTGACTTCTGGTCTTGCATCCAAGTCTTTAATTTTTAGTTAATTTTTGTGTATTGTGTCAGCAAGTGGCCAAATGGTGTTTATACCAGGGAGGACACAAGATGTTGAAACAATTAATGTCAATATATTTCGCATCAATAAAAAGAATAATAAAAACCATATTTTCCTATAGATGCAGAAAAATCTTTCGATAAGGTTCAACATCATTTGTGGTTACAAACCCTCAATGTAATTGAGGTATTAATGTAACATGCTTGAACATAATAAAGAACATATGTAACAAACCCACAGCTAACATCATTCTCAACAGTGAAAAAAGAAAAAAAAATCCACTAAGCTCTGGTACAAGGCAAGGTTATTCACCTTCATCAATGTAATTAGGGAATTACTTTGAGTTGTTTTAGCTACCAAATATGTCCTTATTTTTTATAGCAGTCACAGGAAGCATATATAAAAGATATAAATACATAATTTTGAAGAATTAAATTCAGTTCCTCATAACATTAATAACTCACGTTACATTATTTACTTCAGCTAAAATGTCATTAATGCACCATACGTAGGAAGATAAGCATGGTATTACTTTTATTGCAGAGATCATCTAAACCATCCCCCTGAACCTGTTCCGAAGTAATTAAGAAAGCCTAGACACTTGTTACTCCAAGGAACATGTTTTCATAAATGCTAGTTTAAATATTAGAAAGCATTAATACAGTCTTTACATAAGGTAAAGGAAAGAAGTGAACTTGGAGATACTGGACAAAAATGAGAGACTGATCTTTACTTTAGAAAGTTTGGAAGTATAAGAGCCTAATTCAGAAAAAAATCTAAAATGTAGGTGATTATAAAACAACTTGTTAGGTACTAAAGTTGGTATAAATGCATTCTGAATGTGTTTCTTCTGAATGTAGGAAGAAGACCAAAACAACTAGTCATTTTTTGTATTTTGTGCACCAAGTCATTTAGCCCTGAGAAGCATGCCATTTTCAGTAGAACCATTGCCCAAGAGATTTGGATAGCTGTAGTCAAACTATTTTCTGCTTTAACTTGTAACAATCCAAAAGTCAGACTGAACCCAGTCACTAAAAATATAATAGCTGGTATTGCCTATCTTGTTCTGACAGTTGGACTATCCTACTATCACCATCTTAATAGCTAATGATATATTGTACTAATAACTTAACACTGATGTCATGCATGAATACTCTGGAGAGCAATATGTAGCCTCATTTTCAATTGATGTAGAATAAGAAAGCAGTTTTAAAAGCTATTTTTGCCTTGTAGTGATATAAATTGTTCATTATTATATCATGTGACTATTTCCCACCATGACCAGTCATCCATATATAGTTAGTGATTTACTGTGTGTAAAAGGGAAAGGAGAAATTAATGTTCATTATTTTCTAAAGACCTAGATTAAGACTTCCAATGCAAGAGTCTATTAAGTTATAGTTTAGTGTTGTAATAATTTCCCCAATGGCTAAAGTAGTCATAGGTCTGTATTAAAGGTGACTTTTGAAAACAAGCCTCTCACTGCTCTCAACCTGCTTTGATATATCCCTTGTTACCATTGCTTTGAAATCAGGAAAAAAGGTCTACTTTAAAAGTAAAAGGTTTAAAAAAATCTCTGTGTTCTAAATTAAAGCATTATTTTGGTTGCAAAGTCTATTTCCATAATTCTCTCAGTATGAAAACTTCTGAGATTAATATCTTTTAAAAACAGAGTTTTTAAAGAAGAGTCCAAATGAAACCTGAGAAGATATGGTATGCTTATTGACTGGATAAACCATTGTCTAATAAGTACAAAATTGATGATTTAATAATGAACAAAGCAATATACAGTTAAGAATAGTGATTTTGTTAAATATATACCCAAATATATGTATATTACTGCAATTTATATGAAAGAATATATGTACCAAGAATCATTTGGAGAAACGTTCTTGCTTAATTGTGAATAGAAGTGATTGACATTTCTATTTTGGCAAACAGCCTATACATGTATTTAAAATTGAATAAAACAGCAAACTTTATTCACGTGGATTTCTTATTATAGTATGTCCTTGCATATTAAGATGCAACACAGAGTCAACAAAATGTACATTTACTACTTTATGAATCTTGAAAAATATATGTTCCTTTTAACCCACATTCCTTTTCAAGTTATAGAACATTCCTTCATTCCCTCAGACCATATTTAGTCAAATCCAATTTCTTCTTCCCAATATCAAAGTTATCTTGATATCTATGATCACAGACTTGTTTTAATTGACTTAGGCTTTCATTTTAAAAAATTTTTTTCACCTTGCACCAAACCACCTGTGCCCTTGCATATATTGGCTTCTTTAGTACACTGCTGTGTTTGACAGCTTTCTGTGTTGTTGCATTTGTCATCAATTATTTGTGTTGCCTAGAAATAACCTGTTGTATATTTTATTCATAGAAAAGAAACTATTGCATTACCACTAATTGCAGGGGGGTAGGAATTGGTTAGGTGCTACTTTATTTGACCAAAGGCCTCAGAAATTTTTCCTCAGAGACCAAAGAGAAACAAGTCACCATTGGAAAATGAGAAGTTTATAGCCAATGAGAAACTAGTGTTGGACAAATGCTTGTGACATTCAGTGCTGTTGAGATTCTGTATCTTTCTTCTTCAACATGATTTATTAGGGAAGTGCGGCAGTTCTTTAAGTTATACCATGAATGGTGCATTTATGTTCAGAACAATTAATATGTAGTTTTGACTACAAGATTTAAAATGAAAGCAAAGTATTCATACATAGACTTGATCATTTAAGGGCAGAATGACCCAGAGTACCAGCTTTAATTAAGAAAATAATATTTTTTCTCTTTTACATAATCCAAATTATGTGATTAATAAGAATATAATTAGCAGCCTTTCACTTGAATTTATTCATATTGTTTTTTTCATTGTAACATCATTCTCACTTCAGGAATGTTTCCTTTAAGCAGGCTTGCAAGAAAAGAAGCCCAGTGAGGTCAGATAAATTAAATGAAACTTTTAGAAAAGGTTACAAGTGAAAGCTTAGGGAGTGTGGAATTTCAGAGAAATCTAAACAGGGAAGGATATTCTTGAAATTAGAGTAAGAATTGAACTCCATGAACTTTAGCAGAAGGATTTAGTGAATAATCTCTAATAGTTATTAATATGAGCTAGCTATATTCATAATTATGTTTCTATCTGCCAATTGGAAAGTATATAATCCTTCAGTTTTTGGTCTGTATCTTAGAGTCAAAATTCACCATATACCAGTTCCAGTTTAGGAATGGTTGCTCTTGTTCCAGTGCCCACGTGGTATGATTTATGTGTTAGAGGACATGGCCTCATGGCACCAGCATTTCCTTTACAGGACAAATTAGTTTAGAAGATAAGTACCAAAGGATCACCTGAAAATAAAAAGTTGAAGAAAATATGGCCTTATAAATAACTATTTCTTTTGAGTTTGCACCTTATGACAAATGTGCTTTTCTAATTTATTACTATAATTTAATCTAAAGTTGGATAAAATTCAATAAATTCTGTTTAGATGAGTTAATAATGAAGCTTGTAGTGAGTTACAGTCAAGGAGGTGAGTTGAAAACAATCCAGAGAGGGGGGAAAATAGGATTAAAGTCCCTGTAATTGGTTGGCATTTTAGGACATTGGCAGGAATTAAAGGGACAGTCAGGTAGTCACAATGCCTGACAGAAAAGTCGACAAGAAAGAGTTACACAAAAATGAAGGAATTTGAAAAGGTCTGCAGAGAAATAGACATAGCCAAACATAAAGAAAATAATCAAATCTTCTGAAAACTGTTTTCTGAGTAAAACCTGCTTTTCTTCTCTATTCGAGAAGCCTGTTGAGGACTCTGGAACAGCATTATCCATCTCAATCTCAAACTGATTAGGGCTGTACAACAGAGTCACAATCCTGAAGGATCAGATAAGGCTTTTTCTAAGAAAAAGCTTAGACAAGTCACATATGACACTCAAAATTCATCTCTGCATGGTAACACCATCTTATGCTGGTATGTTGGGGGGCGCAACATTATTCTATGGTCATTTGTGTCTGCTTAGATTTGTAAGGAGGTCTAGTTTGTTAACACCACTGAAATTTATGTTGGTTCTATTCCTGCTTCTATAATCTACTAATTTAACTAAACAAAGTTATATACTCCTGTCTCCTAAATCTTGAATAATTGGCTGTGGAAACAAGGGCTATAGAAGAAAAATATTAGAACTAGCTCTTTATTTCTACTCACAACTTTCATTTGATGTAGAGTATATGTACAGAATGAATAATAAATGTTCTCTCTTGGTATGAGCGAAGTTGGTGAAGAACATAATTTTGTAAAATGATGTAGCAGTTTCCAGTTTGTTGAGTCAGTGATTTATTCAGGAAGAAAGGGGTCCACTCAAGAACCATGTAGACCCACAGGATATGCATGCTTATTAGAGACTAAGTTTGAGTCTTTGCTTCATCATCTTTCATGATTTTCATTCATCTTAGTTATTATTTCTGTCATTACGAATCAGTTCAACATTGGTTCATTTCTCCCTCATTTCATAAAATTGAGGCTTTATTCCTATATGTCTTATTTATGACTAAGGTCGACTCTTTATAAGCAGAGGCTTGGTTTGTATTAGTCTAATTATTTTAACTGTTTCAGTAAATTCTCACTAAAAATAGAAATGAATTTGGTTTTCTTTAATACAAGGAGTAAATGATTACTGCATATTTTTTAAAAATACTATCCTACTCATTTTCCTTCTCCCAAAGGTCAGATAAAATTATCCATGTAATAAATTCTTCTACATAAGTTTATTATCCGAAAAGACATTTTCCACTCTGCAATAGGCATTTATTCACTTTCTAAAAGAATAAACCTTTTTTTGACAATTTAAAACATATGCCAAAATTTGCATATGTTGAGTATGTCTGGCCTTTAAGAAACCTATAGATAAGTAAGCAGCACAAATGTATTGATGAATCATACTCTCACAGTAAGCACTTTTTCTCCAGAGTTCAGTATGGGCACAACTAATTCTTTACACAGTTGGTGTCAATAGAATTAAATAGTGATTTCAGTTAAATATTTGTAAGCAAGTTGTGTCATAAAATTTCTATAGATAACTATCAGAAAGAGTAACATTTTTAAAGAATAAATTAGTATTTGTTTTTCCTCATTATATATATTGAATTAAAATGGTTTGTAGCATTGTATTTGTTTTAGGTATTATATATTCAGACTTTCACAAAACCCTAATAATCCTCCACCACTTTCCATTGGTCTCACTCTCTGACCCTGCTACTTTCCCTTTTTGGTTGATTTTGTAAAGTTTTGTTGATTTTTGTTGTTATTTTTTTGCTGTTCAATACCAAAGGTAAATTTGAAGCAAATCTATGTCATATAATTTAATTTAAACCATCAATGAGACTTTGTTGATGAAATGAATAATTTTAATTATTTTTCCATCCTATGCCTCTGAATAGGATTTCAGTGTCCTTCATTACCATTACTAGTTATTTTACATGAAGCTTGTTTGCCATGAAGGTTGCCAGTGTTTTAACTTTGTTAAATCAAGTATAATGTTAGTACCCTATGTTCGTAAAATTATTCAAAAGATTTTATCAAGAATATTCACACTATGAAAAATTATGCCACTAAACTGATTTGTGTTTTATCAGTATCTAATTTCTGTATATTAAACGTTTTAAGACTCATTAGTATATCTTTAAAAGATATATTGAAAGTTATATTGAAAGATTTTTATAATTCTCCATCGTAAGTATCCTAAAATTATGATTCAGTTTTAAGATAAGGCTTATTTCCTACAAATCTTTGTGAGTAGCAATAAGGGATAAAGACTGGTAATTTTTACCAAAATTAAAAAGAAATAAAATATATGCTATTATTTTCTTATGTATATAGCCTTGAGAGTCATTGTTATATAATGATTGGATGCTTGAATATTAATTGTTTTGCATATGCAGGATAGTCTAACCCGGAAGTTAGCTTCAGACAAAACTTTCTGTGTAATCTCTTTCTTCTCTATTAGTTGAGGCTTCTTCCCTCAATGAATTTATGTTTTTTGCCAGTTAAGATAATTTCATGAAGGGCAGAGTATTTGTGACACGTGGAAGCAAACACTTATTGATGTAAAGAAATCTATACCCTCTTTACCTTCTTAAGACAAAGATTTTCCCATCTTTCACCTGAGTGGAAAGAAAAACTTTCTTCTATATAAATTTGCTATATATATATATATATAACCATCAAAATAGTTACTAATTAATAAAATTATTTGCCTGCTTACCCAATATATTATATGATCATTAAAATTACTTACTGTGTCTTGTTAGCATTTAGCAAATTGTTATCTGATAAGCTTTCTTTTTAAAAAAAGTTTGTTAATGTGTATTGACTTAGTTGCTGTTCCCAGAAGCTTGTTTTTTGTTTGTTTGTTTCTTTGTTTTTATCCTAATGATAAAATATAGTTGAGTTTTTCATAATATGTTATCAGGAAAATACAAACCAAATCACAATGAGATACCATCTTACTTCAGTGGGAATGATTCAGATATTTAAAAGTAAATAAATAGAAATAATACATGTTGGTGAGGGTGTGGAGAAAACGGAAACCTTGTACAATGTTGGAAATATATAGTGCTTCACTTTATGGAAAATAGTACACAAGTTCTTTAAAATATTATATCATCTATCTATTGGTTTATTATTTGAATCCTCCATAGGAATATAAGGTCCATAAGGTCAATGGGATGTGTGTTTTGTTCATCACTGAAAAAACGGTGTATGGCACAAAGCAAATTCCCAGAAGTGTCTGTCAACTGGACTGATGAAATGGCTAATGTGATGCATCATTCTGCTTTTAGGTATTTACTTGAAAAATACAAAAATCACTAATTCAAAGTGATATACACCTTCCTATGTTTACTGTAGCACTAATGACAATAGCCAGGTAACAGAAACAATTTAAATGCTCCTCAACAGAGTAGTGGATTATATTATGATGTGACTTATATGTACAATGGACTACTACTCAGCTATAAAAATGATGAACTCTTTCCATTTGTCACAATGTAGATGGAGCTGTATGGTAATTAAGCTAAGTGAAATAAGTAAAAAGGAGAAGATAAATACTATATTAATTCATGCATATATGAAACATAGAGGGAGCAGAACACAATGGAGCTGACAAAAGTTAAACCAAAACAAACTATAAATATAGCAGAATAAGTCTTTAAGAGGTTTATGGCACAAAGAGGAGGAGGTCCAACTCTCTGGGGTAAAGGATTCTAGGTATTATGTTGATGGGGTGGTGTGATGACATACCTATGTGGATGTGTATAGTTAAATCATGTACAATGTTCCCCTAAATCATGTATAATGCTTAAACCAATGTCAATTCACCAAAGGGGGAAAAATGTAGTTGATTGTTGAATCGCCAAATTGTCTTTTTCCATGGAAAATTTATTGACCTCATTTTTTCTTTTGTGCCATCCACAGTATAATTGTTTATTACTTTTAAAACTAGCTGTTGTGATCATTTGTTTGCATGTGTATTTCTCGTAGTAGTCTGTGAATTTCTAGAAGGAAGAATAGGTAGGTATTGATTAAAACTTTATACATTTCATCACTCTGTCTTTGACAGCTCTTCCTGTATTTAACATATACTGTTTTGTGTCATGCACTGTTAGAAGTCCTGTTTATTCAGTGACGAAGAAAATGTACACCCCTTTGGCCCTCATGGATCTTACATTCCTGTGGAGGAATCAAATAATAAATACATAGGTAACATAATATCATGTATAATGGGAAGAAAATAAATGTAAACAACAGGGTATAAGTATTTAGGTAGAGCAATTATAAAGGGTCTTTAATTGTTGATAGTTGTTTAGAAGTGTAAGAATAGTAAAAAATAAGCTCTAAGGACATCTTTTGAGAACATGTTTTAATTTGAAGAAACAACAAGCAGGGGATAGAGTAAGTAGTGTGCTTCATGTAGGTTTTTATTATTATTATTATTGATTCTTTTCCTTTTCTCACTAGTCTGCTCAATTTCAAGGTTACTCAGACTCAGGGTGTATGTGGTGGTAAAGATGATCAAAGTATCTGAAATGGAGGTTAGAAAAAGAAATTGGGAAAGATCTTCTAGATCATTATAAAAAATTTAAATCTTGAATTTTTCAATGTAAATGAAGGAATGGATGATATATTAGCATGAATTTGTGACCATTGCATGATATGATTATATATTTTTCAAATATATTAAGATTTGTAATAAACATTGACCTCATTAAGGTCCAAGGTGCAGGGTTCTAATGAATATGAGAAATAATATCTTCAATTTTTCTTACTTTTAGGATCTTATAAATTGTAACTGACTTTTATTATGATGCTCTGGATCAAGTCCTCTCACATGGGCTTTTAGACAATGCTATGATGTCAGTTTAGATTCCAACTCCACTCTTCCATGTTACATATATCAGCCACCCTACTTTCTGTCTATAATTTGGTCATATTCATTCAAAATTCTAATTTTGTTTGTTTTCCCAGAATCTACTAGAAAAAAGCACTCACTGAAAGAATCAATTCAAATGTTTTGTGAAATTTTTCTTCATTCTTTCAGAAAGACTCATTCCATATGCTATCACATAACTAGGTTCCAATTGTTACCTTTGTATGTATATATATATATATATAACTATTTTACATGAATCTCTCCAATCAGAGTATATGCTTCTCAAAGGCAAATGGTATTTACTTTTATATCTCTAATACCACATAGAGTGTCTTCACAATAAATTCCTACTAAATGAAGAGACACATGGATGGATACCATTCTTGTTTTTGTGAATTACATAGGATAACATACTATAACCAGTTCTAATATAGAACCAAAATGAATATTGATTTTCTAAGGCAAGGATTTAATGAAAACATAGACTTTTCACTGTGGCAGGTTATATGTGAAGTATTTTTAAAATAGGAGTATGATTGAGTTGGCTTACTTTCATGCAATTAGCTTCTACTTCCAAATATGTCAAATTATTCCATGATTGCCAAGATTACACTTAGTAACATGCCCTATAGTAAAGATTAAAAGCTCTTATAAAATTCAATCCTCTAAAGCCATTGAGCATGGCAGTACAATGATAAATTCTATGTGTGCATCCAGGAAGAAAATGATAGAGAAGGGCAATGCTAATTATTTCATGATTTGATCAAAGATGTATAAATATACCTATGTTAAATTCTATTATATATAATATGTGAGAATATGACTGCTGCCCTTTACTAAATGAGGAAGTAGAGTTAAAATAAAACCCTCCAGAAATCATTTGGAGAACTGTAAAAGCAAGCAATATATTAGAAATGATCCATGTATTTATATTGGGTAGGATAATGCATCTTATAAAAAGCTGAAGACAGATGTATTCAGAATTTTCTATAGGCAAACTCAAAAAGATAGTAGTAAAAATATCCCATTGATGAAAAATAATTCTCCATTAGTCCCATAAAATAAAAACTCGCTTTAATATAGTTTTTCATTATCTACTAATCCAGTATACCCATATCCCTGATGATCAAGAACTTTCTAGTGACTTTTTAGAACAAGGGTTAACTTGACTCATCTGAGGAAGGATAAATTTTGTTTGTGTTTTGAGTGTTTCTAAATGAAACAAAATTAAAAGACACACCTTGCATCTCTCTTTAGAGTCACTTATTAAGTAGTAAGAAACAATTTTAAAAACCATTTGTTCATAATATAAAAGTATCATCAACAACGGAATTGCCATTTAGAGTGATAATGAAGACTCTGTTTTCACACAATAGGAGTTATTTTAGTATTCATTCCTGAGCTGCTTGCTGTTTCTGGCAGTTCCCGTTGTCAGCAAAGTTAATGCTGGCTGTAGAACTTTATTTCTGCTTTTAAAACCAAGTTCATACAGAGAAAAATGAAAAATGACTAAAAGAAAATTTCAGCAGGGATAATTGTACTTCTGTCCTCCAACTTAAGATTGGAATTGAATAGCATTGCAGCCGCCACAGATCTGGAGAGCCACCCCCTTCACCCAGGTTCCTGAGGGAACCCGCCTGACTTTTCCCCTCCCAGGTGAGACGTCGGAATTCATTGGCACTGGTACCAGGCCTTTGGGAGGGTTCCTTCCTTGCGTCACTGTCACAGCAGATCTGGAGAGCTGCCCCCTTCACCCAGGTTCCTGAGGGAACCCACCTGACCTTTCCCCTTCCCAGGAGAGGTGCTGGAAGTAAACCAAACTACAGATCTATTTGCAATTTGGAAAACATTACTGTCAACATGCCAAACCAACACTGGAACCATGGTTTCTCAATATGTAGAACAAATCAAAAAGCAAAATACAGTAAGGAGAAAAACTGTAGACATGCAAGCAAACCCTACAGGAAATAATCCATCACCACCAAAGAAAAGACAATTTCCAGAAAATACCAAGAAAGACATTGAAGAAATGAGGTGTATTTCAGACAAAGATTCCAAAATCAACATGTTAAATGCACTCCAATAGATAAGAAAAGAATCAGGAAAAAAAAGGACAACAGAATGATAGAAGCATTTAGCACTAAGGGAAGAACTAGGAAAATATAAAAAAGAAAGCATCAATATGTATAACTTAATCAACAAACTGAAGAATGAAAATGAGTCCCTAAAAATGAAATTGATAGAGACCCAAGATTTGAGTTACAGTAAATGAGCTCAAAGATGCAGGGAAAAGCCATCAAAGCAGGTTAAATGAAATAGAAGAATGAATCAGCAGACTTGATGATACAGAAATAGAGAGGACAAAGAAAGAAAAAGAGAGAGGAAAAACAAAGTAAGAATACTGAAGAAAAGCTCAGAGATATGTCAGATTCCTTAAAGGAAAGAAAAATAGAAGTAATAGGAATTCAGAAGTAGAAGAGAGAGTCATGGGAACTGAAAGGCTTTTCAATATAATAATAGAGGAGAACTTCCCAAATCTGAAGAAAGAAATAAAAATAGACATATAGGAATCAAAAAAGACAACAAACTTCTTTAATGAAAGAAAAGTCACGGCAAGACACATCATCATAAAACTTCCAAGAAACCAAGATAAGGAAAAAATAATGAAAATGGCTAGAGAAAAGAAACAGATAGCTTACAAAGGAAAATTCATTAGACTGACCTCAGATTTTTCTGAAGAGACACTCAAAGCAAGGAGAAAATGAAGTCACATCTACAAAAAAACTCCAAGAAAAAAAGTGCCAGCCAAGAATACTCTACCTTGCAAAGCTAACCTTTATGAAGGAAAAATTAGAACCTTCTCCAACAAGCAGTCTCCAGAAATTTGCTACCACTAAACACCCACTCCAAGAAATTTTGCAGGAGGTCTCAAGATCAAAGCCATAAGAAGAACAAATAAACAAACAAAAAGACACCAAATCAGAACCCAAAAATGACCACCAGGAAACTTAAAATCTCAAACATCAATAATCACCCTAAATGTCAATGGTCTAAACTCAGCAATCAAAAGACAAAGAGTTGCAGACTGGATCAGAAAACAGAACCCAACATTCTGCTGTCTCCAAGAAACACTGATCTCTGATCTCTAAAGATAAACATAGACTGAAGGTGCAGAGCTGGAAAACTACATTACAAACAAATGGTCCCCACAAGAAAGCAGGGGTATTCTTATATCAGACAGAGCAGACTTCAAATTTAGAAAAGTGACAAAAGATAAAGACAGCTTCTACCTAATGGTTAAAGGGTCAATCTACCAAAAAGACATAACAATAATCAACATATATGCACCTAATGAGGGAGCACCAAAGTTGATAAAACTACTATTAGTAGAACTGAAATCAAATATTGGTGAGAATACATATGTGGTAGGAGATTTTAACACGCAACTCTCACCAAAAGACAGATCAGCAAAACAGCAACTACACAAAGACACAAAAGCTTTAAAGGAAGGTCTAGACCAAATGGACCTAAAAGATATATACAGGACATTGCACCCCCAAGGAAAAAAATACACTTTTTTTCAAAAGCACACAGTTCATTCTCTAAAATTGACAATATATTAGGCCACAAGACAAACCTGAACAAATACCAAAAATTGAAATAATACAAACTTTTTTCTCCTATCATAAAGGCATCAAACTATATATCAACAAAATGAAAAGAAAATAAGGAGAGCAAACACTGTGTGGAGACTGAAAAACAGACTCTTAGAAGATCACTTAGGTAAAAGAGAAAATCTAAGAAGAAATTAAAACATGCATGAAGACAATTTACAAATATGATACAACATTTCAAAATGTGTGGGACACAACAAAAGCAGTTTTAAGAGGAATGTTCATAACAATACAGGCCCAAATAAAAAGAATAAAAACAGCCCAAAGAAATATCTAATCTCCCAGCTTAAGGACCTAGAAAAAGAGCAACAAAAAAATCCAAAACCCAAAAGAAGACAAGAAATAACAAAAATAAAAGCAGAAATTAATGAAATAGAAACCAAAAAGACCATTGAGAAAATAAAGAGAACCAAAAGCTGGTTCTTTGAAAAAATAAATAAAATTGATAAAGCCCTTGCAAAGCTTACAAAAAGAAAAAAAAGAAGAGAGAAAACTCAAATAAACAGGATCATAAACGAAAGGGGAACTATTAAATCAGACCCAGCAGAAATCCAAAAGATAAGTAGAGACTACTATGAACATCTATATGCAAACAAATACAACAGCCTGGAAGAGATGGACAAATTTCTAGAACAATGCAGTCATCCAAAATTGAACAAAGAAGAAATGGAAAACTTAAACAGGTCAATTACAAGCAGTGAAATTGAGGCAGTCATCAGAACTTTCCCTAAAGAAAGAGCCCAGGTCGAGATGGTTCACAAATGAATTCTACCTAAGTTTCAAAGAGGAACTAACACCGGTACTGTTAAAATGCTTTCAAAAAATTGAGAGAGAAAGCTACCAAATCCGTTTCATGAAGCAAGCATTGCACTATTTTCAAAACCAAATAAAGATAGTGCAAAGAAAGAGAACTATAGACCAATCTCCCTAATGAACACAGATGCAAAAATTCTAAACAAAATCCTGGCAAACCGAATCCAACATTGCATATAAAGGATTATCCGTCATGACCAAGTGGGATTCATCCCAAGGACACAAGGATGATTCAACATCCAAAAATTGAATAAAATAATCCATCGCATCAACAAAGAGAATAACAAAAAACATATGATCATATCAATAGATACAGAAAAAGCATTTGATAAAGTTCAGCCTCCTTTCATGATGAAAGCCCTGGAAACAATTGGTACAAAAGGAACATACCTCAACATAATAAAAGCTATATATGTCAAACCCACAGCAAATATCATCCTTAATGGGGGAAAACTGAAACCATTTCAGTTAAGGTCTGGAATCAGACAAGGATTCCCACTCTCTCCACTCCTTTTCAACATAGTTCTGGAAGTTCTAGCTAGGGCAATAAGACAATAGAAAGACATAAAAGGAATCCAAATAGGAAAGAAGAAATGAAGCTATCATTATCCACAGATGATATGATACTCTATGTAGAAAACCCAGAAAAATCAGCAGAAAAGCTAATTGAAATAATAAACCAATTCAGTAAGGTAGCTGGATACAAAATCAACACACAAAAATCAATAGCATTTATATATGCAAAGAATCAATCAGAAGAAGAAGAAATTAAAAAATCACTCCATTTACCATTGCACCAAAGAAAATTAAATACTTGGGAATAAACCTAACAAAAGAAGTAAAACACCTATGCAAAGAAAATTATAAAACATTCTTAAAAGAAATAGAAGATGATGTTTAAAACTGGAAAGACATTCCCTGTTCATTGATTGGAAGAATCAACATTATCAAAATGGCCATACTGCCAAAGGCAATCTACAGATTCAATGCAATTCCACTAAAGATCCCAATGACATATTTTAAAGAGATAGAACAAAAATTACTGAAATTCATATGGAACTACAAAAGACCCTGAATAGTCAAAACCCTTTTGACAAACAGAAGAGAGAATGAAGTTATTACTACTCCAGACTTCAAACTGTACTGCAAAGCCGTAATTCTTAAAACAGCATAATACTGGTACAAAAACAAACAATCAGACCAATGGATCAGATTTGAATACCCAGAAATAAAACCATGTATATATATTCAACTAATCTTTGACAAAGGGGCAAAAAAATTACTCTGGAACAAGGATAGCTTCTTCAGTAAATAGTTCTGGGAAAACTGGATCAAGACATGTAAAAATTGGACCAGGACAACACCCTCACACCTTGTATGAAAATCAACTCAAAATGGTAAAGGACTTGGAAGTGAGACCCGCAACAATAAAATACATAGAGGAAAACCTGGGCAAAACCCTTCTTGAGGAGTTTCAGCTCAGAAATCCATTTTGGGAAATAATTATGGCTGGCAAAAAATGAAGGAAAACATAAACAGCTGGGGCTATATCAAACTAAAAAGTTTCTGTACAGCAAAAGAGACAATTAAACAAAAAGAAACCCAACCGACTGGGAGAAAATTTTTGTCCTCCAGACAAATGACAAAGGTCTGATAACAAAGATCCACAAAGAACTCCTACAATTCAACAAAAACAATGCCAAAAACCCAGTCAAAAAATGGGGAGAAGAACTAAAAAGACACTTCATCAAAGAGGAGATTCAGATGGCTAATAGGCAAATGAAAGAATGCTCCACATCACTAATAATCAGGGGCATGCAAATTAAAACCACACTGAGATACCATCTTACACCAATAAGAATTGCCCACATAAATAAAATGGACAAGTGTTGGTGTGGATGTGAAGAAAAAGGAACTCTCTTACACTGCTGGTGGGAGTGCAAAATGATCCAGCTGCTATGAAAGACTGTGTAGAGGACCCTCAGACAATTGAAAGTGGAATTATCATTCAACCCAGCAATCCTACTACTGGGAATATACCCAGAGGACATTAAAACACTAATTCAAAAGGACACCTGTATGCACATGATTATTGCAGCTCTCTTCACAATTGCCAAGATTTGGAAACAAACCAAATGCCCCAAAATTGATGATTGGCTGAAAAAAAATGTGGCATATGTACACGATGGACTACTTACACATCAGTCAAGGAGGACAAACATATGTCATTCTTAGCAACATGGATGGAACTGGAAGGGCTCATATTCGCAGAAATAAGCTAAAAAAGAAAAAGAGAAATACAGAATGGTCTCACTTATATGATGAATATAGGGAAAAACAATCAATGAATAAGAAAAATTAGAAGCAACCAATGGGACTCAACAATGGAGTGAGAGAACAGGAGGGGGAATAAGGCAAGGGAGGCAGAGGGAAGAAAACAGTAGCATGGTTAACAGATGTCAGGGAAGTGGGAAACCCCCAGAGATATACAATAATATAATATAAATATAAATACACATATATATGCAAAATTAAAAAACTTAAAACAGCCATCACAGAGATAGTTGACATTCTCTATTGGTAGCTCTTTGTATCTTATTCCCCCAGAAATAATAATCAGTACACTGGATTTGATGTTTGTCATTCCTGTGGTATTTGAAACTTTTAAATCACACATCAGTAAATGATATATTATTTTGCATGGTTATAATTTTGTAATTATGGTATTATATGTATACCTATCTGTATGTAACTTGCTTTCATCCCACAAAAAGTTAAAAATAAATAAAGATTGGAAATGAATATTTCTCCAAATGCTTATGCTTATACATGAGGACCATAAAGCATTAATGATCTATTGGCATTAATACTATCTTAATAATCAGCATTTGCCTTATTCTGCTGATAATGCCAATTATTCCTGAGTAATTTCTAGAGATAAAGTAGCTCCTATTCTACTGTTGTATTAACTACCCTAATATTTAAATTTATCTGAATGCTTTTACTACATATAGTAGGGACACCAGAATAGTGAAGGGGGTATGCCCATTACTTGCCTCATTACAAATTTCACAGTTTTATTAATCTCTATCTGCTCAAGTAAAATTTGCATGTAAAGCTGCTTTTGATTTGAAATCAAATATTGTTAACTTTGTATCCTTATCCAAACTAAATGATAGAAAAAATGTTTTGCTTTTTAGGGTATTACATTTTCTTTTTAAAAAGAAGACTATGATATTGACAAGATAGCATCTTTCAAATATGCGTTTTAAGATTTGGTATTTTATTAAATCAATTAAGAAAAGGACCAAATTGAATATCAAAATTTACCTAATATGCTTGCACAATGCATATGTTTTGCCTCGTAATGTTAGAAAAAGCTTTTTTACAACATTATTGCATACTGTAATAATGTAATTACATGTATTTACACTAATTATGCTTTATATGTAATTATGCTAATTATGTAAATACATGACATTTGATAAAATATTACTTTGAAATTCACTCAATAAAAGCAGAATGAACTGGATGGTAGAACCATGTGTCAAATATGAATGAATGAAAATGAAAGATCGTAAATAAAAGATCTCTAACCCACCATTTTTATTCTAACGTCCTATAATTTAACATTTAAAAATACAGCAAAAGCCTTTGGCAATAGACTCAAAATCGAGGTACATATTTTTTGCTTAGGAAGAGTTCTTTATTTTCTATCTCCGGATGAAAAGTTCATGATGATTAATTCTAAACAAACTAAAATATAAATATAAGTGATAATGTGAACTGTTTCTTTATATTAACCAGTATCTGACTGGACTGCTAAAGATAAACCTCTTAAAAGACTGGGATGGTATTTTCTGAATCATGAGTATTTTCCCTGTGACTACGTACTTGTCATTGTCTCCCTCAGAGATGGGAGAAGCAGAATATAAGACATTCTGCTTGAGTTTCAGGTGTCTAATATCACCCAAGCTTGAATAACATGTTTATATGTTGTCCAGGCTTCTGGATAATATGGGTAATGCTCTTAGGACCTTTTTCTTTTCTTTTTTTAATTTTGAGTATAAAATGATGAGGAGGGCAAGAGCAAGGTTGGTATCATTTATTCTCTTTTTGATCATTCAGTATATCTATAACCTCTTTCTCCCCACAGAGTTATTGTCTGAGGAAAATGGCAATGAAGAAGCTTCATCAGAAATCAAGTTCCAAGGCATAGATATCCATTCAAGGTCAAAACAAATATCTAGACCCACTGGAAAGTAGCCTAACTTCATTTTATTTGACAAGTCATAAATAAGCATTTACTATGTCAAAATTTAAGCTCTGCCTTCAGAGACCTAGTGTAATACTGTCAAAAGAGAAAGACTCATCATTACAATCATAAGACTAGCTCAGCTCAAGATCTTTAAGGCGGAAACATTTTTCCTGCCTAAATCATTATTGCAATGCAACATATTAACATTTACAAAAGTGTATTTGAGCTGCTGTCATTTTCAGTTGGATACAGAATATCCTATAAAGGGTTGAGGGGTATTATTACCTATATTCACTGAACAGATTTTTTATAATTATCATTATCCAGGTTGTTCTCTTGTATTTGTTATACTTATCATTAGCATGCAATTTTTTTTCTAACTTATGAACTTGTTCTAGAAATGGGAAAATCATGGTGTTTTGGACTAATTATGTTGAAAGCAGCACATTCATGTTATAGAGAAAGGCAAATGTGGGAGATAGTAGGCTGGTTGTGAAGCGATCAATTTTCTGAGAGCACGTTGATTACTTGCATAAGCTATTCGAATACCTAATTATTAGCATTTAAATCTATTGACCTTCTTTTAAAAGTTATTTATTTAATCCCTCAAATTGAACCCAAAATGATGGCTTAGTCTTTCTGTCCCTAAAAAAATCTGGTAGGGTTACAGATATTTTATATTTTCTCTTTAAGTTTTAAGGCAGGGTACAGAAACTGATTTACACCTGAATATAAGCAAGTGTTAAAAATAGCAGCATCGATGTGTGTTTAATCAGTATGTTTAAGAACTATTCTAATATCTGTTCATCAGTTATCTGGAACAGCAGTTTGATAATCAAAATGCTAATCTGCACAGGCCATTTGTAATCTGGTTGTGCTTGTAATAAATAAATCTTGAGAGCTAATATGTATTCCTTATGTTGCTGTTATTTGAATAGAAAGAAAAGAGCCACTAAATTCTCTTGTTATACCAAAGAGCCCATCTCTTCCTTGTTTGTATTCCTTTCTCATAAATCCTACCAAACAGATGTGTACACTTGTTGTCAGCTGTATTTGTCACTGTACAGGCTGTCTCTTGCCAGCTTGTCAGCATGTTGTTAGGCATGATTCATTGTGTGCTGTCGGCCCTGTAGTTTCTTTACAAAG
This sequence comes from Uropsilus gracilis, assembly GCA_004024945.1. Taxonomy (NCBI): domain Eukaryota; kingdom Metazoa; phylum Chordata; class Mammalia; order Eulipotyphla; family Talpidae; genus Uropsilus; species Uropsilus gracilis. Next base: position 84,469 of record PVHY01000714.1, on the reverse strand, counting down.
AACCAAATTTGACTTCCGAGTCTGAATAAAGAAGTCATCAGGATAGTAATCAGTGATGTACAGAACTTATCTAGCCCAATGGAGCTTGACGCCTTCTAGATCACCCTTTGGTGAGTCAGTGCTCCCAGCTTTAACAATATTGAATAAAAAAGATAAAAAATAGGTATTGAAGTATTTATTTAAGTATTTATTGAAGTATTAAAAAAATAAAATAAATGCATTGATATTCAGGATGCTTTTTAATAAAATGAGTTTTTAAATACCCTTTATTATAGTGGAATAGAATCTCTCCCAGGGCTATCAGAATGCTGAAATATTACCCAATTACCACATCATAAAACTGCTTACAGAAGATGATACATAGGACTGGAATAAATTGAGATTTCAAACTTTGTGTCACTTTGTAAATCTATTTCAAGCTGTACTCATCAACATAATCTAGCTCACCTAATGAGACTGATTTATACTAGAGTAAAATAATGTTGGCAGTAGAAGAAGTGACAAAGGGTTGGGTGGAAAGACTGGGGTGCAGGGCAAAGTTATAATACACACCTAAATTTCATTATTGCAGAAGTGATCTCATGAACATTCTCAGAGTAATCATTTGTTTAGAAATAGCTATTTATTTTTATGTGTAGTTATAATTTATTCAAGAGGATTCCCCCCATTTCATATAGCATCCAAAACATTTTTAAATAAAGTATTTGTGAAATATATACTATTTTGACAAAATATCACTTTGTCCTGTGACTTTAACCACAAGTGAAATATTAATGATCAATCATAGTAAGTTGACATCTGTTTTCTGGTCTGGGAAGTTCTAGCTTATTTAGAAAAAAATATTCAAAAATAAATAAAACTAAGGCATGATTAAGAACTGCTGTTTGCAAAAACACTCCTTTATGTATATGATAAGAGTTTATACATGTATCATATTTATTCAAAATTTTTACCTTGAATTAATTCCCAAATAATTACTGTTCATTTATTTTATCCTTGACCCTACTTGAGGTATCAGGAATAGAATGAAAAACAAGGTAGGCATGGTTTCTTCTTTAAGAAACAAATTATGGTGAGAACAATTTAAAAATATTATTTATAAAGTATTTTGTTATGCATTTTGGTTTAAATTATTTCTAGCTTACATGTACTCATTGTATTAAAGATCAGGATTGACATTCTGCCCCAAAGCACTTAAAATATAGCTGTATACATATATAATTCATGTTCATATATTAGGAATATATAACAGAATATGATGGCTTATATGGAATGGATTTATTAAATAAGAGTTATAATGTTCCCTCTTATTTCAGTTTGCTCTTCTTTCTAGCTGGACTTAAAAGCTAGTGTTACATACATACACATGTTGAATCATTGGGAAGCAACTCTTTGAATAAACATAGATTTTATTTTTACCTTATTAATGTATCTATGATTGTGGCAGAAAGTTAATTTTGAATCTGTCAAAGATTCTATGACAATTTTAGTTGATTTTTATGACAACCAGCTTTTTTAATGACTTCCTTCTGACATGTTACTTCCAGACACTGACCTGAAATCCTTTAGTATCTTCTAAGTGGTTCTCTTGTATTCTTTTAATATACTGCCTGTTGTCACTATAATGGCAGAAGTGATAGACTCTGACTTTAGCCACTTCATCTAATTCAACAGAGACAATATTCAGGAACACAACATTGAAGTTAGTTTTACTACATAGACACATTCATTTATGAGGTGTTCTTTTATTTGTTTATTATTTTTTTATTACATGTATTTTTTTCTTATATTGTTTATGCCAAATTTCTGCCATCATCATGTCACCCATGAACCATTGTCCTAATCGCTTGTGCTTTTCCCTCCCCTGAATTCTGTCTCCCTCCCTCACTCTCCTTTTCTGTATGCTTCAGTTCAGCCTAAGGCCATACCACCCTGAATATGCCTGATCTCATATGAGGGGTTCTTATCTCTCTTATGATTCCCTTTCCACCTGGTATGGGTCTGTTAAATTTTTTCTGCACATTCATTCAGAAATCCATCTTCTTGTATGTTCCCTCCACTTTTCTCAGATCTGTCCACTGAGGCTGAGAATAGGTGAAAACCATTCTCTGATGAGTGCTGTTTTCTGTTTTTCTCAAAACACCATGTTTCTCTTTCATAACACTTAATATAATTAGCTAATAATTATATATGAACTATTGACATAATGTCCCTCTCCTCCAGTTCCTTGGTTTTTGTTTTCCCCACCAATCTGTGGGCATTAGTACAATGCATGCTAAGAGAACTTTTAATAAATATGTGCTGAGTGAATGTGTATGGAAGACTTAATATTTGGGGGTACCTTGTCCAGTGCCCTAGGTGCAATAAGTAATGGGTGAAGTAAGAATGGAATTAAAAATATGTTTGTAAGTGATTAAGAAATGATGGATAAAGAATGTTAAGAGTGAGGTTAGTTGGAAAAGGGTGGTAGGAAACAAATTAAGACAAAAGACTGCAAGTAAGGTCTTCTAGAAGGAGATTCAACCTGATACTGTAGGCATCTCAAGTGTAAGTTTTGTAGAGTTGTATAACCAGAAGCCAGAGAACTGAGCTTTGTGACATAGCATGTTTACAGTTTAAGGACCATAGCACCCAGGAGACAAATCCCTGACACTCTTAGATCTCTGAGGGAGCAAAGAACACATTGGCATTAGTTGTTTAATACCTACCTCCTGAAAATAAAAGCATAGTTTTAGCTGATAAAAGTATACAAAAGAGGGGGGGGGTAAGACTGCACCAAAAGGGGGATCTAGGTGGACTATCAATATTAATACAGTGTTCTTAAATACCTTTCTTCATAAGGTCAACATTCTAGTACCATTACTGTTTCCTGCTGTGTATTCTATACCCCATTCTGAGGGACCATTAAATTTTAGGGCTTAATTTGGATCAAGAAGAACTACAAGTGTTAACATGAATTCTGCATAATCTTATCAAATTCTGACCAAAAGCATCAGAATTATCTTAAAATTATCTTAAAAATTACTTCATTCAAGTTCAACTATATATATATATATATATATATATATATATGAAAATTCATGTATTAGCTTCTTTATGGGAACACACATATAGTACTGAAATAAAGATTCAAGACTGAAACTCAAAGCAAGACAGAGAAGCAGAAAGTTAGGATGTGGAAATGTACTACGAAAAGCTTTGTAAAAGAATTCTGGGCTGTTGGGAAATAGGACTCAAAAAATAAAAGTGAAAGAAACAGTGAGAAACAAAGAAACGTTTTGACAAGTCATTTCAACTTCCATGATTATAAGGTTCAGAAAAATGAAGTTTCAATCTACTGATCCCACGATCGCCTGTGGAAAATTTTAAAATAAATCTAGAAATTGAAAAACCAAAATAAAACACCATCAGTAGACTTGACAGCTCTTCCTAATTTTCTGCTTTGAAAAAATATTAAAAATGCCTGGAAGTTCCAAATAAAGTGCTTTTGTTTCTAATATTGTACTTAGATGATACAGACTGGGCTTCATTTCTACCTAAAGCTTTCTCAATTTCTTCTCCATCATTCTTCAGACTGAAGCCAATTCTTCAAGGGACTAAAAAAGACCAAGTGATAAGGGAAACATTGCAGGGGATTTTGAAGTGAGGATAGATGTAAGGATTTAGAGTGTCTTATTCCCAACATCAGATCTACCTGTCTTGATGTATTTCTGGATTTTAGTTTTAGGGTCCTGACTGGGAATTGAAAAAAAAAAAAAAAAGATAGAAAAACAGATTGAAAAAATAACGAAAGCAGCTCTCTAAAATTTCTTTTCTTCCCTGAGGGGGGGAATTATTTCAAGATTCCTCAGTTTTGAGGGTGGAAGATTCAGAAGAATGGCTATTTTATTTTTTTCTTTTTCCCCTGACTCTGACTCCATTGGAGACTTATTCTGAAATAAGAAAACAAATACCTGCTCATGATTAACAGAAATGTGACTTGAAATATTTATATTTCATATCACTCCTTTAAATAAAAATGCATTTTCAGAGCTCCATTAAACTAAAAGAAAAACACAAAGGATGATTTTTCTACTACACTAAATTTTGTATTGTCAATTGAAAATAATACCAAAAAGATATTTTCATGTAAATTATATCTTGTAAAAATGCGTATGTCTGCACACATATTTTTGATCTCCATTATTTTATATTCATATTAACCTGATAAAGTTTAGAATATTTTACATGTGTTAACTCATTAAATTTCCATAGTATACTTTATAAAGGGGTTAAGCAACTGGTCCATGGTCACACGCATAGTAAATATGGAGCTGAGATTTGTGCTCGAGCACTCTGATTTCTAAAAACATTGTTCTTAATTATCATGCTATACTATTCTCCATATTTAAAACTATCCCTAAAAAATACACCCCATTATCAGTCATATCAATCCAGTGGTGAATTTGGAGAATAACTACTTCCTCATTTTTTAACTCTTGTTTTGCCTAAAGTGACAACTAATATTTTAAATTTAGTTTTCTAAACTCATAAATAAATTGCAAATGAGAAATATGTGCAAATACTGCAGAAACAACTATTTGAAAGCAAAATACTCTTCAGCTGATTTATATTAAAGTCCTCATTTTCAAAATCAGAAAAAATGAGCTTAAGAGATTCAGTTTATAGTTTATTATTAACAAGACAAGGTTCTTTGACCCCTGTCTCTTGATTTTTCAGGTAGCGCCTCTGTTTTGCTCATCATCAAACATACTGTATATCACAATCAGAAACAATAATAAAACTAAACAATTCAACTTGTAGCTTAATCTGTAAAATGACTATATTTATTTTATAAAATTCATTTATCTTAACTATAAAATTTTGTAATATTTGCAGTCTACCAAAGAAAGTCAGTGAAGTCAAATTAAAATATGAGCCATATCCTGTCCCTACTCAACTATATAGGTTGACTTTCTAATCTTTATCTAATCAGAAACTAATGCAGTGGATCACAATTCTAACTATGAATCATCATCATTAATTATCCCTGTAACCAGGGATACTACTTCCTGTATCATTAAGAATCTGAGGAACTTAGGGTGGCCTAAGAAGGGGCAGTGGAGGTAGTAATATTAAAGATTTTTTAGTTTCAATATGCATCTAACTTTAACGTTCAGGAAAATGGAGCTGTCATTCTCTGTGTGTGTGGTCCTACACCAGCACCAACAGTGTCATCCAAGAGCCTTTTGGAAACACAAACTTCTGAAGCCTACCAACTGAAAGTTCTTGTCACCCACAAAAGAACCACTGAGTCAAAAACTCTTGGAGTCTTGCCCCCTCCTTAGCAGTATTTGAACAAGTCCTCCAAATAACGGGTTCTCTCTAACCATTAAGAATCACTAAGTTACACCATATGTTCACATGGAATAAATTGAGAAAAGGTGAAGGTAAACTCTTCACTATTTTTATATTTTACTTACTATTTGTTTATTTATTTGTTTGTTTAATTATTTTAATTTTCTGAGACTGGGTCTCGCTATGTTGCCCAGTATAGTCCGGATCCCACAGACTTAAGTGATCCCCAACCTCAGCCCCCGGTAGCTGGGATTACAGGCGCACACCTTCACTCCCGGCTAGTTTTTGAGACTACATCTCCCTATGTTTCCTGGGTAGTCTCGAACCCGTGGACTCAAGGGATCCCTAGCCTCGGCCTCCCGAGGCAGAGATTAAAGGCATGTGCCACCACGTCCAGTCTTTCTTCACTGTTTTTAAGGACTTGAAATCTGTATGGTAAACCCATAAGTATTTTCAGGGTGAATAAAGATATCTAGATAGGAAATTTTCCATTGTCACCACCAGTAATTTACAATTCTTATGGTGCTCTCACTTCGCACCAAATGCTTCTTTACTGAAAAGTCTCTTTCAGGGAAAGTTCTTTCACAGGGATGATAAATTAGATGAGAAAGAACAGATCTGAAGTCTTTACTACAGAAAAACTGGCACTGAAGGAAAACACGTTGCTATTTATAGTTATGTGTATAATTCATTAACCTTTGGAAACTCATCTCAATTGCAGCATCTGGCGTCAATGAGCTTTTACCAGGGGATTAGCCACCTTGCTGCTGAGATTCTCAAGAGAATCCCAGGACACATATGAAAGTATTCACATAATGAATCTCTAGTACCTTTCTGTATATCCTCACTGGAAGTGTGGAAAACTAGCACTGAGGGGTCTGTTAGGTTAAATAAGTTCCATAGGTCCAGCCAATTGGAAAGCTATTAACATTCAGAGATAGATTGTAATAATACTTACATGTTGGAAAACTCAAATCTCTTTATAATAAATCATTTTGAGATGAAAATCATTGTATAACAAGTACTTTGATATATGAATACTTAACTGGTGACTATTTTATTTACTTTATTAACAAAATTGCCCAAGAAAAAAATATTTATCAAGCATTTACTCAGGACAGATATTTTTATAACATCAGATATAAGACTCAAACCCAGAACATTTCTAGTCAAAGTTATAGTCTATATGAAAATGTGATATATCTATATATATAACTTGGCCCAATATTGTATGGGGGTTTTTCTTCTCCATGTCTTCTCCAACACTTGTTTTTAATCTTTTGATATGAGGATATATATAGTTATATATGTATACATTATATGCACACACTGTATTATGTGTATGTATGTATACTTATGCTCATATATGTACTACATATAAACACATAGTTTAATATAGTATGTAATTATAGACTTAACATGTGTATGTATGTGTAGCATATGTATAAATGTGTGTATATAGTATATTATCTGAACTACCATAATATATATGCGATATATTTATTTTTCTTATTTTAAATGATGTTATCATTTATTGATATAAAAACTGTTCTTACTTTAGGAGTATAGGTTTGTAGCTCTTCAAATGTGTTACCACCCATGGCTAAAATCAAAGCACTAGTAATCCTCCATCACAATCCAGTGACCCCCTTGCCCTATTTCTTCCCACAACCTCCCTATGGGAGACACAATTCTACAATTATATTTATTGGACTATTTTTGTATTACTTTGTATGTTCCTTTGTTTTGTTTCTTTATCTTCCTTGATGAGTGAATCATCTGTCATGTGTTCTCCTGCTGACTTACTCCATTTAACATAATACCCTTCAGTTTTATAAATGTTGTTACAAATGACAAGACTATATCTTATTTTTAATGACAGAGTAGTGTTTACTTGTGTGTATATGTATGTGTTTATACCACATCTCTAGCTAGTCATATGTCTTTCTGCACATAGGTTTTTTTCCATAATTGGCTGTTGTAAATAGTGCTGCAGGGAAAAGAGAAATGTATGCTTTCTTTGGAATTGTGTAGTCCCTGGATTGATATTTAGGATTGCTATTTAGGATACTCTGGATTGATACTTAGGTTTGATACTTAGATACTCTGGATTGATGCTGGCTACATAGTATATGTATTTTTAATAATTTGAAAGACCTGCATATTGTTTTCCATAGAGCCTGGTCCTGTCTACACTCCCGCCTGGTCCTGTCTCCACATTCTTGGCAATGTTTGTTGTTTTTGGTGTTTTTGATATGGACTATTCTCATGGGAATGAGATGGCATCTCATTGTAGTTATGATTTGTATTTCCTTGATAATTACTGATGATGAACATATTTTCATGCCTGTTGACCATCTGTATGTCTTCATTAGAAAAGTGTATTATTAGATCTTCTTGCCTTTTTTGATTGGGTTTCTTATTTTCTTTTTGTTAAATTGTAAAATTCTTTCTAGATCTTGGATACTAGCCCCTTGTGTATAAAATATAGAAAAACGTACTTACACTCATTAAGCTCTCTACTTGTGTAATGATAGTTTTTAACAGTGTGGAAGCTTTTTAGAGTCATGTATCCTTTTTGGTTATTTTTGCTTTAATTTCCCTTGCAATAGAAGTCGAATCCCCAAAGATATCACTGAAGCCAATGTCATGAAATGTAACTAGTGATATGTTTACATGATTTCCATCTCTTCTTTTTTGATAAGCTGTTTATATGCTTGATTTTCCCATTTGGAATCCATTTAAATAGAATAAATCCTACTTGGTGAGGATGTGCATGTTTCTTTTTATGTATTCTTGAATTTGATTTGGTTAGGTTTTATTGAGGATTTTTGCATCCATGCTCTTTAAGGATATTGATTGGTAGTCATCATTCATCCTAATGCCCTTATTTGCTTTGGTAGCAAACTAATATTGGTCTCATAAAATGTGTTTTCTTGTTTTGGGGGAAAAATTTGGAAATGATAAATATTAGTTAATCTTTGAAGGTTTTATAGATCTTTAAACTATCTGTGCCGGAACCTTTTTCCCCTTTTTCTTTTGGAGACTTTTGGTTACTTTTCAATATCCTTCCTTGTCGTTGGTGATTTTAGATTTTGATGACTGATTCAGTATTACACAACAACAAACTTCTGAAGCTTTGCCCATTTCTTTTAAGGTGTTATATTTGTTGTCTAAAAGGTGTTTTTAGCGGTCTCTTACTACCATCTCTTTGTAAGATGACTCTTGTAAATTTTCATTTCTGAATCTATTTATTGGAAACTTCTCTTTTATTTTCGTAGTGACCCTAACTAGAAGTTTTTCTGTTCTGTTTATTTTCAAAAAGCAGATTTTTATTTCTTTACTCCTCTGGGCTTTTAATTTTTTTTTCTTTCATTAATTTCAGATTTAGCTTTTATCATTTCTTCCTATGAGGTTTTTATTTGGTAATTTTATAATTTTTTTTCATAGTTAAACTTTAGATACAAGGTTATGTTATTATTTGAAAATTTTCTTATTTTTGATGTAGCCCTGCATTCTGTATTATATACTTTCCTCTTAATGTTGTTTTTAAATATATCCTCAGGAGTGCTGGTAACGTGTAGCTTCATTTTTGTTCATTTTCAGGTATTTTTCAGTATCTCTTTTATTTCTTTGTTGACCCAATAATCATTCATTAATAGGTTATTTAGGCTCCACATATTTGGTGTTTTACCAGCTTTTTTTTTCTTTTGCAGTACATTTCTATTTTGATACCCATGTAATCAGAGAAGATATTAGGTATTATTTCAGTTTCATAAATTGATTGTCATCTGTTTTGTGATTCAATAGGTGCTCTAATCTGTGATATCCCATGTATATTTGAACAGAATGTGTACTCAGTTTCTGGAGATACTGTACCTTTTTATTAATGAGAGTTTATTACTCTCAGCTTATAGGTATTCTTTTACAGGTTGATTTTCTGCTGATTCATCTTTTGTTGATGTAAGTAGAGTGTGGAAATACTGTGTTCCTAGTGTGTTGCTGTCAATTTCTGGTTCTAGGTTTATTCATAAGTGCTTTATATATTTTGATGCACCTTCAGTTTCTGTATGTGAATATTTATATTCTGATTTACTGACTCATTTTTTCATTATATAATCTCCATCCCTATGTTACCTTTTTTTAATCTTAAAGCCTATTTTATGTAATAAATTGTTGCTCTCCCTCTTTCTTTAAGGACCATTTGCTTGCAATTTTATTTTTCAATTTACTTTGAGCCTCCATTTATTTTTGAAGTCAGTTTATTCTCTGCAAGGGACAGAAAGCTAGGTTTTGATTTCTGATTCAACAAAGCCACTCTGTGCCTTTTGATTGGTGCATATCTCACACTGTTTGTGCTTTTCTTTTCCCATAGTCCCTCCATGAATCAGAAGCCCTTTTGTCTGTAGCCCCTTGCTGGACTTCAGCCTGCAGGCATTTCTTTTCATCCACTTCCTTTCCAGGAAGCTTTAAATTCTTTTTTTTATCTCCTCTAGTGTAGTTTGTGTAGGTCTCAGATATACAAGGACTGTTCAAGCTATACCACAAGCCAAGGGACTTTCTTGGTTTAGTGTCCCACTAGTTAGCTGTTAGATATTTCTCTGGGGATGAAGCAAGGAACCTCCTCTCGCCATTTTAGACATGTTGTATCATGCAGTTTAAATGGAGCCTCATAGAATATAGAAGGTAATTCCATCTGACACATTTAAAGGAATCTTTTTGACTAAGAAGGCATTGCTTTGAGTTTTGACTCTCATGATGATATGAAAAAAGGGATAACTTGAAGACATGGGTACTGAAAACAAAATGAAAATCATTAGGGCAAAGGGATGGTAAAATAAGAGAGGTTGACAAAGTATCTGGGGGCCAATGTTACTGATGGACTTAATGACCAGTTCAAAGATTGTAAATATACCTTCTCAATGTAGAGAAGGTATATTATATATTTCTTTTCAAATGAATTAATATTCTCAGAAATATTCTTCAGTAATATTGTTGTGACAGAACTTCTGATTTGAACAGAGAATTTTTCTAATTAAAATAAAGACAAAAATAGGATCATGGAAATTAGTTAAAGAAGTCATAAGGTAAAAGGATTTGCACTTCAGTATTAGTTGTGAGAATGAGTCCCAAATATTCTGAAATCAAAAGAAACAGGAGTGAAGTCAATGTGAAGAATCTCTGCTGTGAGCAAATTTGAATAATAGATTTGAAGTGTTGATAAAACAATAAATTGAATGGCCAATGCTGAAAGCATCAAGGATTAGATGTGATAACTGTATAGGTTTCTTTTATATAATGATAGTTGTTGATTTCATGTGATTGCCACAGATAAAGATTTAATCATTTCCTGTTTTTAAGAGGCTGAAAGAATATGAGGCAGCAAATAAAATGAATAAAATCTAATAAAAAAGAGAAAAGTAAATAGAAGAGTCCAGGATCAAAAAGACATTCTATTGATATATGTTATTGATTAATGGTATGGAAAATAGGAAATAATGTGATAATATGGATTAGGAGTTAAAAAAATATATCATTGGATTTCTGAAGTCATTTGTGAAATTTAACCATTTTTTACATAGAGTAACGAAACTAGAAGACAAGACATTAAGCCATCCTTACGTAAAAGGAGGGAGTGATATCCCCCTAAAAAATTCATGTTCTATTTTGAGCTATATGTGTGTAGTTTCTTAAACATTTATTATATATAATAATATTACAGCAAAATTCCAATATAAACTTAGAAAATTTCTCTACATCCCTTTGACAGATTTTATAAAGTTCAAGGCAAACTGATCATTGAAAAAGTACAGATATTTTTGACTTTTTATAAACTTTCAACACCATTATTCTATCTTACCCACAGGAAAAACAAAAGTTAAATATTGTCAAATCAATCAAGGATATGAGATAAATTTAGAGCATTTTTTCCAATCTATCAGCCTGCCAGCATTTTTCAGCTTACAGTAATTATTGTATGAAATACAATGAATATAATATTTGACATTTTATTATTAAATATTTCAAATATAATGACAAATTCAGAAGAACAATTGTCAGTTGTCATCAAAATTTAGCAAATATAAAATGCTTTGATTTTTTTTTTTTAAGTAATTGATTCAAGAGGCACCCTCTTTATAACCCTACCGTGAGGCCATTCCCCTTCTTTGCTCCTTAATTATATAATATAACCCTTATTCGTTTGTTGTTAAACAGCTACCACAAAGTCTCATGGCCATATAAACAGTACTTGTATTGTTTTAGCATTTTTAACTGTTGCTTTTATTAGTTAACTACTATTCTTGACTACATATCAATGGATCATGATGTCGATTTTCCTTTTTCATCTTATTTTTGGGAGACTTCTTTTTTTATTTTTATTTTAATTTTTTATTTATATATAAGTTTAACAACATTGTAATCCTAGGGATTTACTCCCCCCCTCCCCCTCCCCCCCTTTCCCTCCTGCTCAAGGTTGTGTACTTCAGTTTGGTGCTTAGCTTGTTTTGACTTTTCCTCAAGGTTTTTGTTTGTTTTTTCACTGTATCCCATATATTAGTGAAACCATTTGGTTTCTCTCTTTTTCTTTTTGACTTGTTTCTGCTAGTATGATTTCTTCTAAGTACATCCATGTTGTTATAAAATCGTTGAATTTGTAGTTTTTAATTGATGAGTAATATTCCATTGTGTATATATACCACATTTTTTTAGCCAGTCATCTGTTTGGGGGCATTTAGGTTGCTTCCATGTCCATGCAATTATAAATTGTGCTGCAGTAAACATACAAGCACAGGTGTCCTTTTGTACCCACATATAGGACTCTTTTGGGTAGATTCCCAAGACATCAATTGCTGGGTCAAATGGTAGTTCCATTTTTCATTAACTTGAGGGTCCTCCACACTGCTTTCCATAGTATTGGACTAGTTTACATTCCCACCAGCAGTGTAGTAGTGTTCCTTTCTCTCCACATCCTCGCCAGCAATTCTTGTTGCCCGTTCTTTGGATGTGAGCCATTCTTACTGGTGTAAGGTGTTATCTCATTGTGGTTTTGATTTGCATTTCCCTATTGCTAGTGATGTTGAGCAGACTTCTTTTGAAACAGAATTACTTCTCAAACTTGTTGACTTGTAGTGTAAGCCTTCAGAACAGAAGATAAATATTACTGATGACTAGATTTCACCCACACCTATATCTGTATGCCTGTTCCTCCCATGGAGAGCTTTTCTGTTGAATATATTGAATGGCTAGGGAATGACTCATTTGCTGTGTATTTTTTATCTTACGAAGGTTCAATATTTTGAAATGTCACTTGGAAGTACAGTTTATAATACAATCTTTGTTGTACTTCAGAACTGATTTCAGGCAGGCAGTCCAGCATTAGTTTTTCATATACCATGTAAACATAATTTCTTTGTACTCTGAGGAAAAAAAAAAACTGTACAGTCTCATGCTGGGAAGAATTCAAAATTTGGTATGGAACCAAGGGAACCTGGCATTATTTGTGTTTATTCACTCTTGGTGTCTCCCTTGGTGAATGGATTTGTAGGCTATTCTTTAATTAACAAATGGCAAAAGCTCCAACTTTTCAGACATTAGATTCCATGTAAGTCTTTTCAGCTACAGTAAATTTTAAGCATACAACTCCCAGACACCCGTTTTTCCTCCTTTTGATTTGTTCAGTTCTCACAATATACCTCATGTTAAAATTTATTTAAGGTATTAATTACAGGTCTGACAAAAAGGAGGGCAGTAACAAATCATGCATGAAGTGGCTGGGTCAAAAGGAGGAAAAAAAAAGAGATGCATAAAGGAATGTGGTAAAATTTGATTAAAAAATAGTGATATTTCTCTGGAAAATCAGTCTCATCTGATGAAAAAAATGTCTTGTGAAGTTTGCTGGGCCTGCCTCTGTCCTTCTTTGGAGGGTAACTATCTTTCATTTTTGATTTAATTGTTCAGAACGTAGCAGTGTGATAAAAGTTTTTTATGGAAATTTCTCATAGCAACACAATCAATCATATTTCTAACTCATGTGCTGTCTTGAGCCCCCGAGCCTCAAAGACTTTTTTTCTGGGGAGCTTACTTGTTAAATTAGCACTGATCAAAGGCTAAAACATTTATCATGCTTATTAGTGAATAAACCTAGCAGCAGGTATCCCAAGTGAGGAAGCAAATCCTCATTTCCTGCAAGAATGAATTGGAAGTTATCCAAACTGCTTGCAAACATTTTTCAGGAGTGACGAATTGTCAAAAAGAAAGCAGCTGCTAGATGTGGCAGAAACCAGGGTTAGGGGAAAAAAAGAGCATCTTTCTAAGGTGTCTTCAAACTAGCCCATGGGGATGTTTGATTTTCCCTAATTGCCTTTGAAATCCTGTGTCAGCTGACCTTACCAATGAGCTCCAAAATAGAACCCCAACTAAGACAGTTTTAAAATTGCATGTTCTTTACCTTTACTCCATTCTCTTTGTTGTTGTCATTGCATCGTTTATGAAAATACAAAATGAAAAGTACTAAATTGATAAACTTTTGTTTCTGTTTATTGCAAAATGATGCCCAGTGCTGGTTTCACAGGAACTGTGGTCTCATTAGTATCATTTAGTAATTTGGCAGATGTAACAATGAAAGAAATAGGCTTTGAAAATCCTTTTCTTATTTAAAATCTTATTAATGAAAATTAATAATATTAAAATCCTTGTCATATTGATTTTTGAATCACATTTTTTTTAAATGGTAGTACTTAATGAAAGGATGATCTCTCTCTGTCCAGAATAATTACCTAAATCCCCATTCCATTCAGTAAGTCACTGACTCAGACATTATCAAAAAACCCACCTTTCCCAGGCTACCTAAGTTTGGGCAGAGGGAAACTCATCACCTATCAGGAAAAAACCTGACCAAAATTCCCCATCCAATCAGATCCATCCCACCTGAGCAAATCCCCACTCAGAGACCAAATAAAAGGACACAACCTTGCAACTAAGGTACAGGCTTCTGCAACACTAGTTTCAGGCTGTGTGTTTGTTGAGTGCACTCCCAGAACTTCTTTAAATTAACCTGTTTCTTGTCTTCCAGTCTCTTTCTTTCTATCTAACACATAAAACTTTGCTCTGTTATTTGTGAATGACTGAATGAGTGAGTGATGAATGGATGAATAGCCTCAAGCAATATTTATTCAGAGAAATATATGTTATGGATATCACAAAATTGCAAAGAATTCATCACCAGTATTCTTTCTTTTGCTTTAAAGGTGGTATCACTGCAGATGAGTTCTTTGTACCTGAGAAATGCAATAAATTGTGAGATACTTGTGAATTGCTCAAGGATGAGAGGCTCCTCTCTTTGCCAATATAACTAAGTTGTGGTAGTAAAGGGAAAGGTAACTTACAATATATTTTGGTAAACTTAAATAAAGTTAATCAATGTGAATATTTTGAACATATGGATAACAGAGGTTAATTGTAAATATAACTACATGATAAAAAGTGGTGTTTCAAGAGGAAGCTGCTTACCAAGACTCATAAATTATCAGAAAACATTTACATTTGCTTCATTTAGTTAATATGAAGAGGCAGATTACTATGATGTACACCTTTTCTCCATTGAAGATTTTATCCACATTTTGATGGACTACAGGAACTTCAGTTTAAGAAAAGAATATAGCTCAGTCTCTCATCTAGATGAGAAAACAATTTGAACTTTCTCTTAGTCCCAGTACCTTACACCCTTTTCCAATCTGAATTAGGCACTCTTTGCCTCTTTGGCTACCCTCATATTATTGAGACTAATTGAGAGCCAAAAATGAGTGAGAAAGTATAAACAAATTCTACTTCTGGGTCACAAAATTCTTTCTCTACACAAGACTTCATATTTTTCAGCCTAGAAAAATATCCAGAAAGAATCTAGTTGACTTAAGAGTTCATAAATTATATATTTTCCTTAGAGCTTTGAAATTCAGGTCATCGAGAGGACCAACGTTCCAGTTAAAGCTTATTGTGCAAGCATAGGCTCCTAGACCCTATATAATCTCTTGACCCCGTAACTATCTCTCCGATTCACCCTTTTCTTTCACGCTAACGCTGCCCCTCTAATTTAGGTCCTTGTTATTTTATAACTGCATTCTTATTATAGTTTTTGTTTTGTTTTTCATCTCTGGTTTTTCCCCTCTGGGACAATGTTAAAATAACCTCTTTATGTAAGATCCCATTCAGGGACATAAGGTTGCTATTATTTTTTTTTTATTTGTGCTTTTGAAGCTTGCAGAAGTTTGTTTTCACCTTAGGCCTAGTCACTTTTCTTTGTCCTCATTGTGGGTGTTGTAGTCCAGTTTAAATTATTCTCTCTCCTTTGTGTGTAACATCACTCATTCAGCAATTCACACTGAGTTCATATGTGTGTATGGTTATTTTCTCTCATAATTTCTCTCTTCAATGATATGCTCTTCTCTCTCAAACCAGTGCATTGCCTTATAGATATTTTGTCAATTGTTTATGTATTATTTTGTCATATTTCACTTTCCTAAGTGTCTGTTTTCAATAAAAATATGCTAGTCATAAATATGGATAATATTTTATCTATCAAATAATCCAGTGAGTATATATATTTTTAAATAGTCTATATTTTGTAAACCTTACAAATATGGAACCTACACATATATATATCAGATCCAGCCCAAGCATGTTTATATTATATTTATAATATATCATATTTATATATGCTATAATGTTTATATTTATAAATATACTTTAATATAAACATATTTATATTAATGAATATATAGTATACTATATTTATAAATATATTTATATTATAATATATTATATTTCTATTATAGCTAATGTAATAGCTATAATAAATTAATGTCTATATTTGAACTATAAGAATGATTGGTTTCTGCAATAAAATGTGACAATGTAAGTGAAATAATCTTGTTTCTCTCTTTTTATTTCCCATTCAGTTTTTCTTAGATTATGGGATGAATTTTCAGATTACCATGTTAGGCTATCAATTATTCAAATATGAAGACTAATTGTTTTGAGTCGCCTTACTGTAAACATAAAAAAGTAAAGCACGATTTTGTATCTTTTGTGTAAAAATGGAGCATAGAGCAAAAGAGAGGGAAGAGGGTAAAATCGGGAGAGGAGTGGGCACAAGAAATTAAGATGATTCACAGGTGATAAGGTGGTAGGAGAACCCCAGGGTAGACAATGATGTAATATATATGTGTATGTATATAGGTATACATGTGTACACACACATATATATGTCCAGGCAATATGTGTATACACATATACATGTGCAATCAATTTTTTAAAAATATATGAATAAGAAAAAGGAAAAAAAAAAAAACAAGGCATGAATATGATCACATAGACTACATTTGCCCCTAAATGTCAAAATGAGGAGTAGAAGTCGAATACACTGACCCCACAAAATTTGAATACTGATCACTGAGTATTCCCAAAGTGCTTAATGCTAACACCTGAAATGAAACCAACAAATGTTGTACAATGTCTCCTACATATTTGAATAATATTCTTGCAAGTTGAAAATCTGTAATATTTCTGTTTTCCTATTACTGGTCAGTACCTTAGCAGTCAATCAATATATAATCATTTAATTCTAAATACCTTTCCTGAAAACCTAGCATAGAACAAGATACTTTTTCTTAGACTTGACTTTATAAATTCTTTCTCTCCAGAGTAATGAAGCAGTCAATTTTGGGGCTGGTTCTGTTGCCTCAACTTCTTAAGTATGTGGCTCTAAAACTGGAAGGTGGATAGGCCCTTAGAAAAATTTTAATTTAACTTTCATATTTATGAATATGAAAACATGGAACAGATGTTTAATTATTGAATCCAAACAAATTGAACTGAAACCTAAATGAGCGGATTATCAGTAACAGACTAAAATAGTCAAGATATAATACAGTATTGTATGTAGAAACAAGGACTCAATTTTTATGAATGTTTTGTGATGTGCCTATTGGCTATCTATATATTTTATTTGGAGGTATGTGTTTATTTCTTAATTTGTGTTTTTGATAAGTTTATTTTTTTCCTATTGTTGAGTTGTCTAAGTTTGATATATTTTTTTAATGTGGGATGTTAGTCCTTCTCAGATATACTCTGTGCAAATGTTTTATCCCATTTGATAGGGTGTCATTTTGCAAAACAATGCTATCATGAGACACTGCCTTACTGCTTTAAAATGTGGCCTGCATCACAAGTGCAGAAACAGCACGAATTATCAAAGATATGGAGGAAAGGGAACTCTGGTGGACTGTAGACTGGTTCAATGACTATAGAAAACAGTATGCAGGTTTCTCACATATTAAAAGTAGACACACTGCATGATCCAGTAATCCCACTAATAGGTAATCTAACATTTCAAAAACACTAAAAGGGGTGTATTTGTATGTATGTTCATTGTAGCAATATTTACAATATTCAAGTCATATAAACCTAATAAACAACAGATGAATAGGTTAAGATGTGGTATATATAACATACATAGTGGAATACTACTCAGTTGTGTAGCAAAAATAAATAAATAAACTCTGACATACATAGCAACCTGGATGAAAATGGAGGGGATTTAGTCAAACACAGTAAGTCAGAAACAGAAAGACTAATATTGGATAGGTTGATTCATATGTAGAATATAAAGAAACAAAACAAAGAGACAGATAAAATTAAATTAAAACAAACCCTAGAGATCTGACTGTACCAGAGCCAGTGGATGGGGTTGATAATAATGGGAAGAGGCTGCCAATGAATTATGATAGAGGATTATTGGTGCTTTGATTTGATAACATAATTGAAAGTGTGTGAATCTGTACCACTAAACCATGTAATCTTGTAAACCATTGGTCCTCAATAAATTAAATAATGTAATTTAAAAATATTTGTTAAGATGGTAAAAAAGTGTATACATAAATGAAAGGGCATATCATCAACTTAGATGTGTTTAATCAAAAATTTTCTTAACTACATGCTTGTCTTAGTTTACTTGAATGTAAAATAGATATGGTACTAGTATTACATAATTTAATATAAAAAGGATTCAAAATAATGTCTATAATGTCAAGTATTTAGTAAATCCTAAATAAATATTAGCTCAGAATATACATCTTGAATAAGCTTTACTCTTGGAGAATTAATTTTGCAGGGTAAAGGATAGTAACATTTATGTACCTTGATTTACTATTCATTTTTCATTCAAATAATCTATAATATGTTTCTAAGGCAACTCACAGAGTCTGTGTATGTGTGTATTTTTTTTCAAAAGTATCATTAGGAGACATTTTTGTCCAATAGTAATCAAAGTAATTTTTATATTAATAAAAACAGCATATAATTAATCCATAACAAATACCAATATTTTAGCAATAAAAGGAAATAATGAATGTAAAATGCTCCTGCATGAAATGTAGTAAAAGTGAAGAAACTATAGTTCTTAAGTTTTTATTTTTATTTATTTATTTATTTATTTTTAATATAAACAATTTTATTTTGTTCTTTGGGTTACAACCTCTCTGTTTTATATATTATATACATACATATATATATAAAATCAAATTCTTTGTATGATATTTAAATATGATGGTTGGGATAAATGGGTGATATGAAGGAAATTATTGCTATAAGGAGAGAGTAGTGGGGGGAGAAAAGTCACAATCTCCAAGAATAAAGGCTATTTTTTGGCAGCTAAATGAGCCAAAGTTTGACCCAGCTAATGATCCAGTTCTGGGTAATTAGGTTCCTATTGAAGGTGAATTATTTTGTTCCTCTTTTAAAGTCAAACACACACATCCACACCCCTTAGGTGGATTCCTGCATTCGGCATTCCTCTCTCTCTCTCTTTCTTTCTTTTTTTTTAGGGGGGGGTAAGGTTTACAATACTTTATATGACTTAGAGGAATAAGTTCATACCCCTCCGTAAGTATAATTTCAGCTAATTTATAAGAAATCATTTTATTTGGCATATTTTCTGATAATAAAATAAGCTAACATTTTGGGACTCTAGTATTTTCCTGTAGAAGAATCTTTATATACCTTACTTAGAAATATCTCCAGGAGCATTCATGCTAGTGTAAATTTTCAATTATTAATTGCATCACTCAAAGATGAAGAGAGCTAAATAAGAGTATATGCGTGGTAAAAACCAAGTTAGTTTTACAAGTATTTACGTTTTCATTAAAATTTCATTCTAAATCCTTTATACCTGAAAGAAAGCTATTTCTTTTTTATTAGCAAAGGAAAACATGACAAAAATTACCTATTTAATATATCTCCCTTCACAAAAATGTTTTGACCACATGCAGCATATGCTTAGAAGAAACACACCATGTTTCCTGTCCCAGCTATTCACTGCAAGTGAATTATTCTTGTGTGCTGAAAGACAAATACATCATGCATTGAAAGGTTATTGAAAATGAATTTTTGTGAATTGGTGGTGAGGAAATAAAAGCAGATTTGGATAAGTGAATTTGATAAGGTAGGTATATTTATTTGAAATACTAATAACTAAAATGCAAGTGTTCTGTTGCCTGTCAGTGCCTAGCAAACTCTCCACTTTAGCATATTTATTCTTACACTACAACTTAAAGCTTTGGGAGAAATACAACATGTTGTCTCTGCAATCTCTTTTGAGTGGTGAAAACACATGAGCTATCCTGTCTCTTCTGGTAATTAAGTTTATATATAAGGAACTGGGAAAAATAGTTAATTTAACAAAGTATAGGACAACTTTAAATAAACTCAAGCTGTGATTCTTTAAATAGAAAAAATGCCCAAATTGTAGTTTTTTTTTTCATTGCCTGGTCCCATATTTGACTCTACAAAATTATATCTAAAATACCAATGATTGAGTCTTCCACAATCATTTCATATAATAATAACAAAGAGCAAATACTGCTAGTTAGATTATTAGATTTGCTATAATATTTCCTTATCTCAGAGTTTTTACATTATATTCATGGAAGGAATCATTTGTAATCAATTACACATAAATATTTCTTTTTGGGATTATATATAAAAAGATAAGCAAAACAAATAGGCTAAATTTATTTACATTTAGAATCTTCCACCACTGAGGATACTGTTGTCAATTTTTTTTCTTTTACAATACAGTTTTCTATTAGGAATATTTCTTGAAATATTTCACCAAGAACTAAATACCAGCAAGGAAGAAATCTTATATGAACTTGTAGTAATAGGGAACTGGGATATTTTTGATTCCTTCTTTAGCAATAATGATAAACACTGCCTCGACCAGCCCAACCCTTTCCTTTAACTATCTGTCATTGGGGAATGAAGGGACTCATTGTCTCTGAGGTTTTCTTCCAGGTCACTGACAATTATTCTGCCAATCTTGATGTGAACATTTTTATTGAAAGATAAGCAAGGAAAGCACTCTCAATAGTATTTTGTATTCAGGTATTAAATGATTAAAAAGATCTACCATCTTCAAACTGATGGATATGTGGTTAAGTGTCAGATGAAAATCGCTGCAATTAATTTGAAATGTAAATAGTAAAATCTCACAAAGTATTTACTTTTTGTCCAGCCGATATTCAGAACTTCAGAATATACCATTTAACCATTATCATTATACCATTTCTTCATTCATTTGCCTATCCATCCCTTATTGTGTTTTCTGTGAGACACCAGAAGAGATATGTCATTGTCTCTCTCCTTGAAAACCTCCCAGCACAGTGACTGAGAAAGACAGTCTTATCAAGTTAAACACTTTACCAGAAGTAAGCCAGGGTTTTATGATCACTGCTTTAAGTGGTACCTGATTTAGTCTGTGGAGATGAGTATCAGATGATTCCTGAAAACAGGAAAGCCTTAGCTGAGTCACCGTAAAAGCTTTCCTAATAAATGAAAAAAGAAGGCGACGTTCCGGGAAGTAGGTTGTTCCAGGAACTACACTGTCTTGGGCATAGTTGACAAGGTCTGAGAGTGGAATCCTTGTGATGGATTTTGAGGCTAGAGAGGCAGGCATCTGGATCCAACTCACAAATTGTCTTTCACTAAACTCTAAAGTATAAACTTTTCCCATGAGTAAGGACTGAAGCACTCTAAGGAAGGAGTTGTTCTACATTTTATAAAGTATTATATTTTATAATCCCATTAGGAAAACAAAGTGGGGGAGAGAAAATATCAAGAATTTGGCTAATGCTCCCAAGTTTCTTGGCCTTGGCATCATTCGTTTTCCCTTTTTCAACTCTCAGATTTAAAAATTTTGTACATAAATATTAACTTGCCTTACTAGAGAATTACAAAATATTTAGACTTGTGAATGAAGGAGACTTTAGTGATTTTTAAATTCACTAAATTATAGACTCAGGTGAAATTTTACTTAAAGATAAATATTTTAAAGAGATTTTTCAAAAATAACTTAATACATTATTTGCTGTGGAAGCGAGAAATTCTAAACCTAGCTGCTGCATGGGATTTTTTATCAGTTTGAAAACCATTGCTTTGTTCCTTCTCTTACTGATAAAAATGATTCTGAGATTCAGAAGGCATTAGAGTGCTAGCATCAGTGTTGAAGTTCAACCTTCAAATCTTGTACTTAGACTGCTTTCTCCCCACCAAGCTACCTGTTCAAGTTTGCTGCAGTTAATATTTATATTTGGAAAATTAATTGAAATTATCTCAACCATTTTCTCCTGATAAATGAAGTTCTTGAATTCTTTTTTGTGTAAATGTGAAATATATTAATTACTCTCTTGACTGCTTATTTTGTAACTTGACATGGATTTCATCAACTACTCAATCTAATTTGCTTTTCTATATCATTTCTTTCCATGGGTGTACTGGGATAAATGTTGACAAGACAAAGAAAAGTGCCATCAAAATTACTTAATTTTTTCCCAATGTAATTTATCTGAAGGTATCTTCTATTTGCCTTCTCTTCTTCACTGATGCCATGGCTGTCTATTCAGTAAAACTTTGCTGAGTAAGGGGAAGTGTGTGTGTGTCTGTCTGTCTGTCTCTGTATATGTGTGTACATGTGTGTCTGTCTCTGTATATGTTTGTACATGTGTTTTGGTACTGAGTGGTGGGGTGGTTAGGGGTATTGATAATCAACAGACTAAAAAATGTTAATTTGTTTTCCCCACATCACCTAGGAAAATTGCTTTAACTTGTTCATATTGATGATCTCTTAGGAAGATGATTCAACTAAATGAGGTAACTCTATCCCATGTATATTTAGTCATTTTGGTGTTACTAAATACATATTTGTAAATATTGCCTTTCATTTAGTCAAATGATTTATAACTTAAGGTAGTTCATAAATTAAAGCCATTTAAACCTTATATTTTAAAGAAAGCCTCACTGAAAAGTACTTGATTTGTATGGTTTACCCTCAAATGCTAAAATGATTCTTTTAAATATAATTAAGTCAAACAGAATTATGGTTGAAGATAAGCTGGAGGCAAAGAATTAATGAAAAAAATTATCATGTTGTGAGACCCAGAAAATTAGGTGTTATAAAATGGGCATTATATTTAGCAGTATTAAAACTATTTGGAGGTTGTAGGTTTAGGGATTTCCATAAGCCTTAATATATCCAGTTTAATATTAACCTTAAAAACAGTGGCTATGAGTAGAACAAGGAAAATGCATATATTTTAAAATAAAATTAAATGAAAATGACTCATTAAGTTTTGTTACATGTCTGTGATAGATTAATTTTAGTTTAATATTATGATCTTTTAAGCAGAAACAGACTTTTAATATCTTTTAAGAGAGACACAAACCTTAAATATTCAAACAAATAAAAACACATTGCATATTGAGACGAGTTTGACTAAAAACAAATCAGCTATGTTAAATTCAAAACTTTCTATTTTTAGTTATTTGTACATAATGTTATAAAAATGTCCTTTCATGGTTATTCTGGGGAATAAATACCTCTGTCTTAAGGCACTGACAAATATGTTGATATTTTAACATACTCAATTTGGAATATGTTGGAATTTGATGACAAACTAATTTTTTCCAAACTACAACTACCTAAATAAAGCTTGCAGAACTGATTGTCTAGTTGAGAATGTTCAGAAGATTGAGAATTATCATCTCAACTAATTTTGGTCAGCTTAGCACCCAACAAGTTTTGACACTCCTTTCAAATAATTTCTCCAACTAAAACACCTAAATATGACTTAATGATTGTATTTATGATACATGAAGAAAATAGAACACTATGTAGCTCATTAAAAAACCATTTTAAGGCAATCTTCAAACACATTAATATTTGAAAAAAAATCAAGGTAATAAACAATGGACACCTTTCCCCTGCAATTTGCCCCCCACCCTCCTCTCTCTTCCTTCCACTCTGATAGCCTCAAATATGGAGTCACTCTTAGCTATAACCTGAATGTACCATGGATCTTCAGTGCATGTTTTTATTTTCTCGCTTTACATTAAACATCTTTTCTTTCCTTGTCCAACTTGTAAATGACTATTATTCAGATCCCCTAGCTCCATGTTCTCTGTAGTGTTCACTTTCCTCCTAACATTTCTTTGCCATTAACTTTTATCAGTGAGCACTCAAGCACAATTTTTTTCTATTTTCTCTTTAATTATGTTGGTATAGAAACGAGATGTGAATATATTTCTTTCTTTTGATTTATTTATTTATTTTATTTTGCATCATTATCTACCCCAGGGTTCTCCCACCAACTTATTACCTGTGAGTCATCATCTTAATCTTTTGTGCACCTTCCATGCCTGTTTCCTACCTCTCCCTCTGATGCTCCATGCCTCAATTTTGCTGTTTTATTTTTTTTTGTCTGTTTGTTTTTCCTTTATTCCCTCATATAGGTGAGACCATTCCGTATCTCTCTTTTTCTTTCTGATTTATTTCTTCTATCATGATTCCTTCTATCTTATTCCATGTCGCGAATGAAATATTTGTCTTTTTGATTGATGAATAATATTCCATCATGTACGTATACCACAGCATTTTGTACCATTTGTCTATTTTAGGGCATTTGGATTTCTTCCATATCCTGGCTATTGTAAATAGTGCTGCAATAAACATCCAGGTACAGGTGTCTTTTTGGATTAGAGTTTTTGTAATCTTTGGGTAGATTTCTAGCAGTGGAATTGCTGGATCAAATGGGAGTTCCATTTTCAGTAGCTTGAGCACAATTTTGAAAAGTTGGTTGCACTCACCTAACATAGTGACTGGATCATAAAATGTGAAATTTTATTAAATCGAACTGAATCTTGCATTCTGTGCTCTGCAAAGTTTGGGAACAAGTTTCTCCATAGCTCAAAGACTCATCTGTTATACTCAATTGCTAACACATTATGAACACTTTCATATTCCCCCAGGAGAATGGGGTGCTTTCACAGCTCTTTATTAAATCTTTTTTGGTGCCGTATAAAATATTCATCTGTTCATGTATTTTTTGAATATTATATTGCTTTGTAAATAACAAAGAGATGGCAATATATGTGACTACATACTTACTTTGTATTGGTAAATATGCTAGATTAATTATCTGACTTTATCTCACTTAATATCCAAACTTATGTTGAGATAACTATTATGGTTAAGGGCTTTTAAAAAGGAAGCTTAAGAGAGGTGATTTCATCAAAATTCATCTGGCTAATGACAAAACAAACACAATTGAATTTCTTGGATTGAAGGTTATAAATTTTCTCTTTGCTTTTCAGGTGTTATTTTTCAAAGTTACTATTTGAAGAACATCAACTCTAGTAAAGATATTTGCTGAACCAGACACATTATTCTAAACACATTGTCCTTATTCAGTGATTGTAGTCCACCACTGAATATGCAATTGCCAGCTGGTTAGATAATTTACCTATATTTTTACAACTAAGAAGTATTTGTCTCCAATATTTATTATTTTGTCACTATAGTACCACAGTAGAAAGTTGTTGAATTAATGGATAGATGGATAGATTAATATATAGAATTAATGGATAGATATGTGTAAAATATCAGATCATCTATGTAAAACCTTATTGTTCCCAAAGCACGTAATTTCCATGGTAGAGAAATCTGGAGACTGTCAGAAAAAGGAAAACAGAAAGTGTGAATACTTCCCATAGTTTTCCTAGTTAGAAGTGAAAAGTGGTAACAAAGAGCCAGATACTCCTCCAGTGCTTCAGACTCACAAATACATGTTTTTAAAAATTCTTCTCTCGGTAAGAGAAGGAGGAAATCATAAGAAAAGCTGGATTCCTTGAGTTGGGATTCCTTGATAAACATTGAATTAATCATCTGTATTTTTGAAGTCACTATGGTTTATCTTTCTAATCCTTTACCTTTAAAAATTTAAAAAGTGGGGCGCAGAAAGAGACTATTTGTACTTGGGATTATATCAGTTTAGTATACTTAGTTCAATCTCTGTTACAGTACAGAGTGTGCTTTTTGCTGGACATGACTTTCTCCTAAAATAAAAAGAAGCAGATGCAGAGAATACTTAATGTGTACTACTATAAAGAAAAAATTACCCCCCAAAATTACCCCCAAATTTAGGCTCAACAAAGGTGAATACTTTTTTTGGGGTTATTTCAAAAAGTGAAAATATATCTTTCTTTCCTATTGTCAGAAAATCTGGGAGAGACTTTTAAATAAAGACTAGCCATATTATTTATATGTTTTATGTGTGTCTAATTCTTTAGTTAGATCCCAGCATTAAAGAACTTTTGGCTGGCAAAAACCTTTAAGAAATTAAAGTACCTGCAGACAGGTAGGTGTCACAAATTTGCAGCTTTCATTTGAAGATTGGAATGACTTAACAAAGTTCTCAACAATTCAAAGCTTGCAATGCCCACTGAAAAGAAATTAAAATACTGTAACAATAAAACATAAGAATATTAATCTGTAGTTCACTTTGTTGTAATAGAATATAAAATCAACGGCAATTTCTTAAACAGAGCTATTGCTTTCCCTTTTTCCCAATAACTGATTTTAATGTCAAATTAAAAAAAAAATCAACATTTTGTCAGTCAGTACTTGACGCTGCATTTTGCACTTGAACATGGTTTAAGCTAAGGTGTAAATCTTAGATTGTGTTGAATGGTCATGTTTTCCAGATAGTCATGGACTGCAAGTCAGATGCTTCACTTAGAAAAAGATTTATTTGAACTGTGTAGCAAGTAGACATTGATAAATAAACTTATCTTCCTAAGAAGGCATAATTGCTAGGAGCATGAGTTTCCACATGAGGCAAGGGTTCAATTACTCCATTTATTTATGTAATCAGGGAAAGCTCTTGATGCATTCCAGCTAAAAACAGCATATATGCACCAACCTTGTGCTTTACCATCTCTCAATGACAGCAATGAGAATTAATATAAATGCTGATGAACAAGTTGACTGTTTTATATTCAAACTTTTACCTAGTTTCTAGTCCTTTTCATAAATCAAAAATAATTATAGTGGAGACTCTCGTGATTCAAAATTTGGTTTCATACAATTATTCTAAAACAACCTTTCTCTTCTGAAATTTGGGTGTTTTTCTTTTCCTTTTTCCCCCCACAGATGAGAGTTGTGGAATCCTAACTTCATCATATGCTGAGTGTTACTTTTGTTTTCTAATTATCTCATTTTATCCAAAAATGTTGGTATATTACTTACCTAAAAAATTGATTGTGATGATTATCTGTGTTAATCTTGCAATTTTTTTTTCAAGACACATAGTTGTACTGGTGTTTACTAGTGTCTTCTCTTATTTAGCAAGTTACATCTTCAAATAAATTTCTAAAGTCTAAGTTATCTCTGAGAGGTCATTATTTTTAGCTGTTTATTCTTTCATTGTTCATTTTGTAATAGTATCAAGAGACTGTATAGATCACAGAGAAAATTTGCCTACCACCTATGATTATTTTCAAATTTTGAAATATATTTTCAAAATATGGAGTATTTTGGATATCCTACAAGAAAAAGGTCTTCATTTCTCTATTAAAGGAGAAGAAAGTATTTTTTTTTAATTGTGATAATTTTTGGGAAGGTACTGTTATAGGGCAAACTGAGGGGTATTTCAGGACCCCCAAACCTGCCTGCTCTAAATATTCTGTCATCCAGCACATCAGTTGTGTATAATGATTGTGTGTAAGAAAGACTATTGCTAGAAAAGAACTTTAATATAATTAATGTACAATAGAGAGCAGAGAAAGAATATAGGTTCTATATGAAGCACCCATAGTTTCCCATCCTGATGTGGGCAAATGTTCAGCCAAACAGTTTGCCCAAAGCAGGGCAGCTGATTTCTGAAAGCTTGTCACAAGCTTGAGACACATTATGTGGGGACCTGTAGGAAAGAGGCTGAAGGGACCTGGCAACTCTGGAAGGACAGTGCAAAACTAAAATCAAGGAAAAGATGAACATCTCCACAGGTCATTCACCCATGTCTGTTTTAAATATTTCCTTCCAAGTCCCCCCTGTCCCTGGTACAAGTTCAAGTCTAAGAAGCAAAAGCACCCTTTCCACTCATGTTTCTATTCCATGTGCTTCTTCCAGTCTGCTTCCTCCTTCATCTCTTTCTGCTTCTTTCTCAGTCTTTTATCCAGTTTTTTCTAACTCCCTCTTTCTCACCAACTTCAGTGTTTCTTAGAGTGGGGAAGGGAACCTTACTTTGTTACAGTATGATATCCCCTAGCCACACTTATATGCAACCAACCATGGACTAACTGTTGGCATAAAAGGGGGAACTGAATGTCCAGGTGAAGCTATGTACTACGCAGGCAGATGGATTTGGTTTCTGTGGCAACACTTCACTGGTACTCCTGGAATGGAAACTTGGAGAAGACAAGTGAAAGGGAGATGCACAGAGATATTTGAAAAAGACACAAGGGAGGTGAGAGATACATGAGGAAGCTGACAATGTCAGCCATTATCTTGATTTTTGTTTTTCATTTCTCTCATTTTGTTCGGGACTTTCCTGGATCCTTTAACCCCATTCCTACAGTTCCCTGCCAGACAGTACCTTAGATTTATGGCAATTTTTAAGCCTCAGTGATCCTGCTTTGTGCTGATTCCTGTTTGACTGGGCCTTTGCCCATGAAGGGGTGATTAATTTTGGGTAACTTATTGGAAAACCATATCCATTCTTCTTTTTCCTCTCTGTGCACACTAATTCTGCTCAAGTACTTTCACACTAAGATTATACTTTGCCTTTTTGTGGTAGATGGCAAGAGGGTTTCTTTTTACTTTGTTTTCTAATTAGATGTGATTTTAGGAAAAGAAAGAGGAGGTAATTCTTATAATAGGATGTGTGAAACACTTAAAAGTTAGCTTATTACTAAAGCGTGTTAGTTATCATATTAAGCCAGTATATATAAATTTGTTAGTCATTCACATGTGTGCTTAGTTATCTTTGTGTGTGTAGGTAGGGTGAATCTATGTAAGAGTAAAATTAGGGGAAGATCTGTTTTGTTCTAGAAAAGAACAAAAATTAATCATCTTGCTAAATATAGCCCATACTTGTTGTGCACAGCACAATGGGAAAAATCAATTGCATAGAACACAGAAAATATTCAGAGTGGAACAAAGGAAGAGATTTTTTACTGTTATAGTCTTTCTATAACCTAGAACATAACAGTTGACCAAAATTTTCATTATTGTTTTGAAAGGACAATATACTTTTTAACAGAAACAAAGTATTAACAGCTTGCAAATAAAATGAAGATAGATCCCGGGGAATTAGTACAAATGAATGCATGAAAAGGTGTTTATGTTTTATATAGTCAATTTAATTTTAATATAAAGCAGGATTGGTTCCAATACTAGTGCATATGAACTTGTGTAGGAAACCTCACTATCCTTTCATTATAAGTTATAATTATAGTAATTGTTATAGACTGATGCAATTAAATTTATCTGTGTTTAGCTCTCAAACTCTGGTCTTCTGAGTAGGTGAACACCCTTCCTTATCAGGTGGGGTGGAGTGAGGGTCTCTTTCATTTATGTATACATTTTTCCTGTATCAAATATAAGTGTCAAAGTATTCTTATAAATTAGTAAATTTTGATTATTACTAATAAATAAAATTTCTCTTGTATTCACTTAGCTAAAACACACTTCATTATGACAAGATGGCAAAGTAATTACATCTCTACTTTCCACAAAACTAGTTCCAAAGAATGAAAAAGAATTGAAAACTTTAGAGGAAATTTCTATGAATATTAACCTCTCTAGTTTGTTGTTACTTGTTATTACTTTTAAAGATGGTTGCAGGTATATTTCTCAATAAGCAAACATCAACATTAACTGATTTGTTTTCACCTTGGCAAACATTTCCAAGAATATAATGAAAACGATTTCTGACATGACATTTTTTTAAATTCATCGTTGAAAGAATAAATAAGAAATCTAGACCTGTCTGCTCAATTGGAGGTTAGAATGGAAATATCGTCACAAAATTTTTCCTGTTGCAGTATTCATCTTCAGGAGAGTATCTGTAATGTACATTTCTCACCTCCTTTAGAATACAGTATCATTTGAAAGTAATATGAAAGTTTATCATTTGTCCATCAAATTTCAGATATGAAATGAAAATTCTGGTATAGTATAGTTAGTCAATGAGAGGAACCGTGAAAAAATTAAGTCCGATTTTTGAATAAATTATGCAATAATTGAGCTTTCATTTCTATTAAAGATAAATGACTAGAGTATAAAATTTTGTAAGCCTTGAAGAAATTACCATATAGAGCATGTAAGTGCATTTAAAGAAACAGATTTGTAAACTAATAGTATTGTTACATTTAAATCATGCTTTCCAGATTGCATCATCTCCTTTGTTTACTTCAAAATACTGAATCTCAGTCAAAAGATCTAAAATCCATTGTTTACTTAATTAAGCTAAAGAAAACATTGAAAGATAAAAGATGAGGTAATGAATAAAACAATGGGAACATCAGGAAGTTAGGAAAGAACATAGAATAGATGAAGCCATAGAAGAATTAGAATGACATTACTTAAAATCAAGAATTACCACTGGAAAAAAACTGAATTAAGGTACAGAACAATCAAGCAGTTTTAAAACACAGAATAGAAGGGTAAACAAAAATTGTTAAGGAAATACAGCCTGACATAAAAAAATCAATTATATCTAATGTTATTCATAATTAAGTCAATAGGACAAATGGACATTAATCTTGATTAGTTAAAAAGGAAAGCAACTCTTGTGATGTATAGAATGATGTACTTACATAAAAAATAAGTTCATGGTGAACAGAGAAGATATAAACAAGTGAGAAATATGATAGCACTTAGTGAGATATTGGAATCTAAAGAATGAATTTTAAAATAGCCTCAATAATCTGAAGGAAAACTTGAATTTCCATTAAAATCAAACAAAAGAAGAAAGGAAACCTTGTATTTGTCATAAGGAAATATGACAATACTTTTGGAATTTGAGGAAAACATGAGGAAATCTAAATATCTTACTTATGAAAGTTATTCAGATATAAATCCCATGTATGCAAAAGGACATCAACTATGGAAATAGGGTAGTACTCCAAGTAAAAAGTGAACACAAACACAAATAAAAATGAAGATTCTATGTGAAAGATGTAAAAATAACTGAAATAAATAACCATGTAAATGTGGCATAAAAATCCAAAGAACTTAATATGTGTAAGTTACAAAATAATAAAATTTGTCAATAATATTTTCTAGAAACTAAGATGTATAATAAAATAATAACAATAAGAAAACAAAGCTATGAACCATGCCCATTAGAAAATGCAAGGTTAAAATTAGGTAGCAAGTAAAATGGTTTATCTGTTTTTTTAAAATAGGCTTTTTTAAGCTATTGATGCTGATAATAATACAGATATTCTAGTCCATTGATTTTTTGAAACCTACAAGTCTTTACTTCCAGATTTTAAAGCAGACTGCATTCCTTCCAAATTACTAACCTAAAAACAAGAAAACAAGTTGGTGCTGGAAACAGAAAAAGTGTGTATGTGCTTGGAAGGGGGGGGAAGGAATGAATTAAAAAATATATAAAAATATGAAACAAGATAATGAGTGAAATAAAATGATAGAATGTTATTTTTTTCATTATAAGAATATTAAAAATGAAGTTTTACATTTACTGAAAGACTATGAATCTCCATTTGGGTCACAAAATGCAGCTCTGCAAATCATAGGAAAGTGACTTAAAATAGTTGTTCTTGAATTTTTTTAGATTATGGACAAACATTGGGTAAAATAAAACATAACCACTTTAATATGAGTGGTAGATTTTTAATCAAAAAGTCTTGCAATAAGCGGCACAGAATTTTAAATATCCTAATATACGTATATTTTGAAATAAATTTTTTTCTGGCTATTGGCACACTGAGATTTGTAGTGTTTTAGAATAATAAGTGGTGGAAATATATCTCTGTATGTATTCATCATACTTTAAAAGAATGTATTAGTGCCATCAATAGCCAATAATAGGGAATTTTTATGTGAATAGTTATATATTTTGGACTACTCTATTATTGCTTAAAATATACAAAATTTCAATATCTAATGATACTTAAATACTTATGATTTAATTGAACTGTCATTAAGCAATAAGAGATACTTTTATCTCTCTGTCATCTATCAATCAATTTATATACCATCTCTCTCTTTGTAAAATACCTACCTACATTGGCCCTATTATTTTCTGTCAAATAAAACACATCTTTTTTCTTTGAATTTTTTAAATAAATGTTTACTTTTTTCCACTGAATAAGGAATTTTTAATTCATTCTTTCTAATTCAAGCAATGTTATATGAAAGATGATAGAGAGAGACAGACAGATAGACAGATAGATACATACATAGATACATAGATAGATGACTTACATAGATAAAGATAGATGATATGATGTTAGGAGTCGCATGTGGAATGAAGAAGAAATTGAGACGGAAGAGATGGATAGCGATCTGTTAGGCTAGCCCACAGAACAGGGATCCTGGGAAACATGTCCAGGTCCAACTTTAATGAAGTCAAAATGCCTCTTACATACCTTAGCAAGGAAATGCTACAATGATGTAATGAGGAAGTAGCAAAGTGTATGTGACATGCAGCAGGCAGGATGCGGGGATGTGGGATAACAGGAGAATTTACCTTTGAGGGCAACAGTTATCACTAATAGGTCATATGTCTCTTGGGACATTCCAAAGAGGTTAGGAAGCTGGGCTACAGGTGAGAGATGTGCTATCGCCCACCCTCTAGTGTGCCAGAGGGGGCTAGAGAGATAGGACGTGTTCCTCTTATCTGAAGCTCCATCTTTACCTGCTTCCATGTTCCACAGTATGATACATAGGCTGGTAGGGTATGCTCTAAAATGCTAGTAACATTGCTTATGGAATGATGGTTGTATTTGTCAAAATTCTTTTGATAGCTTTTAACAAACCTCTTAACCCAAAGGGACTTAATGAAAAATAATATTTAATTGCCATATAAACTGTAAAGTCAAGGATAATTTGACTTCCTTGGGAAAATGGAGCTACAGATTGAAACAATAGGAGAAAGATTTTAACCCTCTCTTGTTCAGCTATCTTTATGGGTGTGCATTTTTCATTTAGTTACAAATGATATCCCCCAATACCTCCAAATATCTACCTTCTCATAATTAAATCCAAGGACAAAGAACAGTATAAAATTATCTTTGAACAGTAATGCCTATATATGTTCCAGGCATCACTCTGCTTGAACTGCTTGCTGCTCCTGCATAATCAGCCTGAGTTATGAACAATGTGTTGAGTTCATTGGTCAGATTCAGGTAACATGTTCTGCCATACTGAGTGCGAAGTGAGCCACATCTGAAACATGTGCATTCAGTGTTAGAAAATCTTGCCCCATCCTGCTCCAAATTAGACAGAAATAAAGGTAGGAAAAATGCTAAAGAGACAAAGCAACAGGCTGTATTACTTTGTCAAATTTTGATTTTTTTTGTGGTGTTGTACAAATACTTTATTTTTAGCATGTGTTACTTCTGTCATTAAAAGGCAACACATATTTAATGTTCATGTATATCAATATTATCCCTTGTCTAATTCTTGAAATATATCCTAAGTAAATAATTTAATGGAAAAAAAATTCTTACATGCCAGCACCTATTTAACTGTATCTATGATAAATCAATTTATTGCCATAAAATATTTGTACTAGTATATACAGCTACATAAGTAAATTGCTGCAAAAATAGTAAGTGCATATGTGAAATATAATTTAATATAGTATAATACAATAAAACAGAATGAAAATGAAGACCTATAATTCTGACTTTGTGAAAATGTTGGGAGAACTATTGTAGGTGGATATATAAAGGTAAACATTATCATGCTAAAAAGATTATTTTTGTCTTTTAAATAACTTTAAAATTAGCATTTGAATAAAATTTCAAAAATAATTGAAGCTATTCTTTTAGAGTTTTAAAACCACATAACTTTTGTAGTGTTTTTATGGGTTTTTTTATATAGTTGTTTAGAATTCTGGTGTAACAAACATGGTAATCTTTTATAATGGAGTCATCATCATGAGAGATAACCACAACCATATTTCTTTTCCAGGTGTCAGTCTCTTTGATTATTCCTTAAAATTTACAATATATTTAAGAAATGAACACAGCAAATTTTAACTCTTAGAACCTCAAAATCATTCCATACCTTAGTCTTTAATAATAAGATTGTATATGAAAAAATACTTGACTGTAGGTTTTTATTTTTCTATATTGCTGTCAATGATGAAGAGATAAAAACAAACCTATATATAATAGTAGACACTATGAGGTTAAAAACTACTTCCTTATTTATTGTTAATATAGCTTTGGGAAAGTTTCTAAATTTCTCTGCATCTCTGGTTCAAATCTGCAACACAGGGATATGTTCCTACCTTATTAAGAATTATATATGTTAAATAAATTCTTCTTATTAAAAAAAAAAGTCCGAATGCTGCAGAATCTATGATCATTCTTTTGAAATATTAACAGGTTTTGTTGCCAGGCATAAGCAAAGAACAGCAGTTACCCTTCTCTGTCAATTTTTACTCTTTCCATTAAACTGTATGGGGATGAATTGAATCCTTGCCCTTCCTATAATATAGAAATGGCTGAGGAGGGAAATCATTTCTGGGAATAGACATATTTCCCAGCTGGGATAAACTGACAAGTAGGATGAAAGGTCATTCTAGGAAAAAAAAAAAAAAGCAACAATCCAAATGAGTTCTTACTACCTAAGACATCCCAAAAGATTCTTAGGAAATGAAAGTAAAAGTGACAGAAAGAGCAATGGTGTTAATATGTTTCAAAAGGAAAAGGCATATGCATTTCCTAATGTGTGCGAAATGAATACTCTCTGTGTAATGTCTAGCTCTCTGGTGGCATTCAATAACTGCTTAATAATAGCAAGGATAATGTGATTATTTCCCCCCCTCTACCCTTTCAAGAGCTCCCTGAAGTGGGGGAAGTCCATAATCTCCAATATATCCAGGTGACTATGTTAAGTAGCATTACCTGGGCTAAGGGAAGGCTTGCTAAAAAGAAGTCAAGGTCATGGATGGTTACCCTTTGTGCTTAGGCATTTTGTGCCACAATTCTGAGTTCAGTGATGCCTCTTGTCACACAATCACCCAGAGAGCAGGGCACTGGAGAAATAGAAGTAAGCAATTAAAAGCCCGTTTGCTGCCCTAGGCTTGTTTTGAGTTCATTGTTCAGCAGATGAGCTAGTTCAAGAGTTTCACTTTCAGCAGTTCATTTGATTGAACTGGGGACCAATAAAAACAAAAGGCCAGGAAAAAAAAAGCAGTAAGAAATAGTTATGCTTGGAATTGTAACTAAAACTGTAGAAGTAGAAAATAATCTATAAAGTGATAACTACAAGATTGCATTATTTTTTAAACGTTTAGATTGTGAGAAAATCTTAAGTATGTTTTTTTGATTTTCTTCATTATCTGGACTATTTTAAAGCATTAATGTTAAAAAATCTGGTTTCTCCAAAAATCAGCAGTCATTTTCTTCTTTATTTATTTATATCAGAACAGTGGTTCTGATAAATTGCACCTAAATGGATCTTTTGACAACCACTTAAAGTTTAATCTTGTACCCAACAAACACAGTGAGCTCCTAAGTTTCACATGTGCCACTTATTAAGAGCAAAATATGAATAAATGAATTTGATTTGAAAGCAGGATTGACTAAAACATGTATCATCTTACATTAAAACTTCTGTATAATGGTTCAGAAGACCTGCAGCATGTAAACTTTTGATGAGAAAGGGAATAAGGGAGAAACTATAAGGAAAAAGACTTTATATATTTCTAACCTTCTGTTATTGGGTAAGATTGTGAGACTATCACTGTAATATAACTCTTAGTATGACTTCTGACTTGGGTATGTCTTATAATAATGAATTGTTAAATGAGATACACTTTATTTTGAACACTAAATGTAGCTTTCATCCAATTTGAGATGATACTCTACCTACTAGTATTTATCAAAGTGTAAATATCAGTAATTTACCCCTGCAATAGAAAGAAATGAGCTATACAACCCCAGGACTTGGGAAAAATGACAATATAGCTTCCAAAGTTATATAGTAAGAATACATGAGACTTCTATCTTGTTTGTCTTGAATTGCTCTGTGGGAAGCCAATTGTCATAAGGACACTCAAGTAACCCAATAGAGAAGTCTGTATGATGAAATATGGCACCATCTGATAATAGATAGGGAGAGGGAATAAACTAAGAAGTGTGTCCTCCATTTTTGGCGAGGCCTTCAGTTTACAGCAGCACCATCTTGACAGCAACCTCCTGACATAACAAAGCCAAAACCATTTAACTAAGCCTGTGTGAAATTCCTGAACAACAGAAAAATAAAATAAGTATTTATAGTTATGTCAGTAATTTCTAGAGTACATAACAATAGATAAATACAATTGATAATTCAAATTTTGCCACAGTTTACTGAGAAGATAGTCATAAATACCTTCATAAATTGAAGTTCTTAGAGTTTTTTAAATGTGTTCTGTCCTTTTCTTTCTTTCATTTTTCTTTTTCTTTTTTTAAAGAGATCATTATCCTACTATTCCTTTCTTCCAGGATATTCTTCTATTCTTAGCCATTGCCAAAATTACACCTACCCTTTTAAGTTTGCTATAATTTCAAATTCCTTTCTACATGAACCATCTACTTGTCAAAAACAAACTTATTCCCCACAGTTGTCACAAGTTCATTCAGACATATCTTAAAATGCATCATGCATTTTAGAGATTTTTCTTCTTGTTTCCCGCATGAGTGAAATCTTCTGTTACTTGCTTTTTTCCTTCTGGCATATATCACTTAGCATAATCCTCTCCAATTCCATACATATTGTTACAAATGGTAAGAATTCGTCTTTTTATAGCTGAGTAGTATTCCACTGTGAATGTATGCTCTCTGTTTTTGGGCACTTAAGTTGATTGCATAACTTGACTGTTGTACATGTTGTTACATGATTATAGAGTGAATATGCATTTTCATATTGTTTCTCCCTTCTCAGATAGATATCTATGAATAGAATTGCTGGAATCTGGAGTAGTTTTAATTTTTGAGAAACCTCATACTACTTTTATATAAAGGTTATACCAATCTACATTCCCACCAACAAGTGTATGAAATTTTTTCTTCACACCCTCTCCAGCATTTGTTGTTCCTGTTTTTTTTTCTTTTCTTTTTTTTTTTAATATGGACCAATCTCAATGAATGTATACACTTCAATAACACAAAAAAATAATAAATGGGTAAAAAAACTATATGGGCATTTCTCCAAAAAAAAAAGAGGCACAGATAGCTAATGAGCTCATCATCAATTATTATCAGGGAACTGCATATCAAAATCAAAATGAGATATGATCTTACACCTGTGAAAGTCACTGATCTTCTAGAGGTAAAGAAAACTTTCAAAGTAATGTACAGAGTGTTTCTTGTCAATTACCCATTGTAAATAAATGGTACATTGTGAATGAGTCCCTTATTCTCTAGACCAAATCTTTATTCCACTCATAGGCTAGAACTAGCTGCAAAATAAGTTTGATATAATATCTAATTTTCACATAAACTAAAAATGAAAATATGGTTTCCGATAGAGCATAAGCTGCCAAATATAGTTGACTTAATTATGCACTTGAACAAGCAAATAGAGCAACAATGTGACAATAAGTTGATATCTTTACAACAGGAGTGCATGGGATAGTACCTTTGTTTACCTCTCTGTAAGCCATAATATTATATTGGCTTAATATTATATTGGCATAATATTATATATAAGCAATAACACTTAAGCAATTGGTTCTTAAGTCATTGCTATTCTTGCTTGTCCCCAAAGAAGTCTACTTCTCTTAGCTCTTGGAAATCTAAATCATCCTTTGTCCTTCATGTTACTTTAACATTTGATGAAGATATATAGCTGCATAAGATGAAGACAAATGTAAATAGACATTTACATATGACAGTGCATATATCTTTATTTTAGTTTTATAAAATGTTGCATTTAATTTGAAAGATTTCTCCTTTAACTAATCTAAATATCTTTTAGGACTCCTAAGCAAATATTCTTTCACTTCTCAAGTAGTAAGAAAAAGAAATAGCTGTGTGTATATGATGTACATATATTGTTGTATATACATATATCATATGTATATGCATAATTATCAAATAAATTTCATTGCTAGAAAATAATGGAGAAATTATAGTTATAAATGAGATTAGTTTTCTGTACTTCAATTATGCATGTATTTCTAGTTTCTAAATAATATATAGCCATGAGACACAATGTGAAAACTTAACAAATTAAACTCTACTAATAGATATTAATGGTAATGCCTTGTGAGTTACTGATGCTAAATTTAAAATGTTGTGGCTTTGGAACAGATTCTTTGTGAGGATTATTTTCAACACCATGGTGTAAAGCTTCTGTGGGGTTATTTGACAGATGTCCTGTGAGTTCCTTTAAAGCAGGGGATAAAAGTATAGTGCTCCAAACAAGAAAGTGTGAGCAGAATGGCTTTTGGGCATGTGGGTGGGAAGGCTGGCACTTTATCAGTTCAATTAGATGAAATTTTAAATAGTGAATTTGCACAGAGCTGAAAAAAGACAGCCATGTGGAAGTTTGTTTTCATTCTTAAAGTGAATCCTGCTCTGCCCTTGATACACTTTTGCAGTACTTGCAGCCTCTAATGTAGAATCTTCCTGTAATGTGAAGTGTTGAGACACATATGTTCATGTAGAGACATGCCTCTTCAGAATTGAGGTAGAAAGTAGATAAAAGCAATTTTTTTAACATATCATGGCAATACTCATAA
Source organism: Uropsilus gracilis (assembly GCA_004024945.1). Taxonomy (NCBI): domain Eukaryota; kingdom Metazoa; phylum Chordata; class Mammalia; order Eulipotyphla; family Talpidae; genus Uropsilus; species Uropsilus gracilis. The sequence goes on along the minus strand of PVHY01000714.1, from coordinate 45,812 downwards.
AATATATGGGTTTTTTTCACAATGCATAGAAATTAAATATAAATAGTCTTAGCTTATGATTTCCAATCTAGACTGGATAAAGTATGTTATACTAGTTCTCTCCCACTAATTACAACTGAAGCTCCATTTGAATAGCACACATAAGGAAACATCAGAAACCTCTAAAAGATGGGGAAGAGAAGGTGAGCCGACTAAGGTTGTTTCATGAATGAGAACACAAATGAGGATATACATGACTATTCTCAGTCCTAAGGCAGCCTTGAAGTGCAGAAATGTTAAAGAAAAATAAAACAAACTTGGTCTTTAGCCACAGGAATTTAAAAAGGATAATCCTGAATGACAAATCTATTTTGACTTTATAACCACTCTGGGAACAATGTTATGAAAATTGTTATCAGTATACATTTATCATAAAATCCAACATACTATTTTTGAATATTTACTGTGAAGTAACAAATACTTCATTACAAATCAAAAATCTCAATACTATGAATGTACACAGAATTCTTATTTTCAACCAATAACTAGTACAAATATAAATGATTCTATGATGTTATTTTATGTAATCTTCTATTTAGCATTTACATTTTCATAGATCATTAGTTAAAACCATAAAGTATGTCTGAAAATTTGGGAAGTAATTTCATTTTATTGCTGCATTAGTAAGCAACATTATTGGAAAGTCAGTGCCCAATAGAGCTAATCATGTATTAGATAAAAATGAAGAAAGGGAAATATTGAAGCTAAGGTATTATATTACTAAAGTTATAATCCACTTTTATATTTGGTCAATAGTATGAGTGCATGAGACTATCCTTTGGAGTGATTATATAATACAAATAGTGCTATAAATGTGGCCTCATTCATATTCCTTTTTTAATGAAGTTTCTGAAACATGTCAACATAAAGGTCTTATTGGAAATAGTAGGTTTCTATCCAAAGCTAAAAAACTAGTGGCTTTATTAAAGGTCATGCAATAACATAGCTAAATGAATTTGAGTTAGGACAATGTCAGAAGATTCTACTTTTATAAAATATCATCTTTGTGTTCTTTAAAAGTATTTCTTCAGTAGAAAGATACACAAATATTCAAATTGGAAAAGAAGAGGTAAAGTTATCACTATTCAGACCACATGATACTATACATACAAAAGCTTAAGGATACCTCTAAATTTTTTATTAGAAACAAAAAATCAGGGCAGTGATTTTGCTCCTGTATTCAAATAATAAGATAGAGAGGAAAATAATCAAAGAAACAATTACATTTACAATAACTTCAAAAAAATTAAATACTTATGCATACACTTAACAAAGGAGGTGAAAGAATTGCACAAAGAAAACTACAAGTCATTATTTAAATAGATGGAAAAATAAATGGAAAAATATCCTAAGTTTATAGATTGGAAAATTAATATTGTTGAAATGGCCATCTTACTCCAAACAATGCAGATTCAATATAATCCCTATCAAAGAGTCAATACTATTCTAAAGAAAAAAAAATAGTGTGTTATTGAAATTTATATTGACTAGGAAAGACCTCAAATAACCAAACTAATGCTGACTGAAAAAAACTATATATATATATATATATATATATATATATATAAAATGAGGGTACTGTACTTACAGTTACTATCATCTCCTTTATATGTTTTGAATTTGGAAGAATATATTAGCACCCAGAAAAGTTAACTGCTATTAAGGAAATGCTTAAGTATATAATCTTCACTCTATCTTCTCTTACAATTTAAGAAGCTTTGTGCCACACTGTGTTTGTAGTTAGACTGTAAAATCAGGATAGTCCTGTAAGTAAAAGGATTATATTAATGATGAGTAGAGAGATTTTAGAGTGTTTCAGAGTGAAAAATATAAACACTGCAGTCATAGATATCTTCTGAAATTAAAGAGCTTGAAATTGTCTCTACCACTAAGTATGTATATAATATCTGGTTAGTTTGCTAAAGTAATAGTCTTATTACAATATAGGCATATTGTTCTAAGAAATATATAGGTCTATTATAACTTGAGCAGAAACTTTTATCTACTTTTCAGCCATGTTCAAATAAATAACAACCATGAATGAATGCTCAGGTATTTGTAAAAATGACTTAAAACTTTATTCAAAATCTCTTTTTGGAACTGAACTAAAAAACAAATATACTATTGTTAAAGTCTCTGAAAATATGTTATATGCACAGATGATTATTCATATGCACATGTAATTGTTAAGTTGCAAATGGATAAAAATTTTGGTCATCTTACTGTGGATTTAGTTTAGTGGGAAGATTATCTGTGTCAAAGAAATAGAGGAGTGCTTTAGAAATCAAGACACTCATTTGAAAAAGTTATCTGCTGATTCCTATAGGGTACTATTGAAAAAGAGTCACTAAGTTGCAAGTATAGATACATTTGAATAAATTTTAAAATGAGCTGGAAGGTATATTAAAAAAAGAAGTTAACATCCTTAATACCAGACTTGAGGTAGACTGGGCAGGAGTGAGCTGACGTCCTTTATAGCATCTTCAGTAAAATCTTATTTGTCATAGTACAAATTCAGACTGGTCATTACATAGATGATGTCCAATGACATGCAAAGTAATAGTTGCAAAATTTAATTAAGCAACATTGTCTCCTGATATCTAACACAGGGCTGTTTATACACATACATATCATTTTTTGGGTTTTTTTTTTCCAATACTCATTTCACTATATGCCTTTAATAAAAAAAATGTTGTTTCCTTATAGGAATATGCTATTTGATAACAGTATTCCTTTGTCAAATCCAATCTAATACTCTTTCAGTCTCATCCTAAAGGAGACCTCCAAAATAAGCTCATAAATTTTCTATAGAATTTATTTTTTTCTCTCTCTAATCTACTCTCCATGCATTTCCTGTAAGTCTCTTCTGCCCTCACTGTGCTCATGCTAATGCACTCGCCTTATAAATACCCCACAAATCTGATGAACAGGCCCTGTTTGATGATCTTCGCATTTGTTTATTCTGTTGTCAGAATGGTTTACTAAGGTATCAACATGTTTTATTCCTTGAATTCCTTTAGGTCTATTTAAAATGTCATCATACCAGAAAACTTCCCCAAGAGTCTACATAAAGTAATGATAATACATTGATTTTTAGGTAATACATTGATTTTTAGTTAATCTGGTGATATGACCACCAGAACTGTAATATAATAAACTTTTTTCTAAGCCACTAAATGTGTGGTGATTTGTTATGGTAGCAATAGGAAACTAATACTAATCTCCAGATCAATAGACCCACATACTATCACCCAGTGAATAGTTCTTAAAGTTTCATGGCATTTCATGCCCCTGCTCCCTTTCTGGCAGAAAGATGGGAAACATTAAAGAGGGTATAAGGCAGGACAGGAAACAGCATAAGAAACTCTGTTCCTAAGAAATTCTTACTAAGACAAAGGTATACCAGCTACTATGGAAATTCAAAGACTATGCACGGGTAGAGTACAGATCACTGTCCATGGGTTATCACCCATTCATACAATTGCAAGATCATTGAGATTCAGGGAGCAACATCAATGAGGTTTATTTAACAAAGGAAATAAAGCATGTGTTTGTTTCAACAAGTGGCTGGTTCTCTCACCCTAGATATAGTATCACAGTGTCCAGAAGTCCTGAACAGAATGCACTTGTTCTCAGTGGTACTGTCCCACAAACAGGTACCTGGAACTTGCGGCACACCAACACTAATGAGTCAGAATTCAACTTTCAGTGGCAATTGGAGGTGCTCATAGATGGGGCTATTGAAATGGCACTGCAGCAACCCACAGGAATAGTCTGAAAGCTGGGCTAGATAGTACTAGGTTCTGGGCCAGAGTGGTAGAGACAACCCTGGAAGTCAAACTGGACATAAGTGGTAGACACAGAGTGTCAGTCACCTGTCAACAGTTGAACAGTACTGACCAGTAGTGCCAGTCATCACCAGTTACCAGGATGTGATGTCAGAGACACCTATGTTGATGGCTCTTTATGAGTTGTTGACCTATGCTAACAGCAAAGAGTTCTTTGAAATACCAGGCTCAGACTGTGGTGCTCCTTTCAGAGGATGTCATAGGCAGGGGCAGGTGCAACAGTCTCTGTGAAGTTTTTGCTTTTTCTTTTCCCTCCACCAGTCAGCTGTTGATCCTTCTTTGTACCTTCTTTGGAAACCAGGAACAGAATTTCTTATGCTGTTTCCTGCCCTGCCTTTATACCCTCTTTTAGTGTCTCCCATCTTACAAGCCTATTCGAACCATTTTCAGTCCTAAGTGATGGATTAGACCATTGAGCACCAATCAACATATCCTTAATTTTTTAAATGAGTAATTAATGAGTTGGGCTTGAATCTGTTTTGTTTATCTAGCTCACATTTGACTGGTCCATTCTGCAGTCTAGGTGCAAAATATTAAAGGGAAATCTTGGCACCTGTACAGACCTGACCATTTTTTGACTTCACAGCACACTGATGTCTGGTGGATTCCGATCAACCACAGTCACAGCCAGCCTCAGTGGGAACAGTGGCACTCTGTTCCCAAAACCCTTGAATGGGGCTGAGTGTTTCAACATGAAGGGGGGCTGCAGCAGCAGTAGACATAGGTAACAATGCTGCAGGAGAGGCTCTGTAGATAGCCTCTACAATGTTGGTGCAGAATTCCACATGCCTCTCTATTGCCTGCATCTCCAGGGAGCCGTGGTACTGGAGTTGGCCCATTAGAGCCCTGTTCTCCCTACAGCACTGAACCAGGGACCATGGGACCATTCTTGTTTCCTGTGTCAGAACTCAGGCAACCTTGCCACTGCAGCTCCTGTGGGTCTGGATGGCATGGCATAGCAGGGGAACCATTGCTACTCATGATCACTGCCAGCCTCTGCCAGAAGTCTGAGCCCCAGTAGAGACATTTGTGGTGGTTAGTAAGGGACCTATCACTATCTGCCCAATGTGTTGCCCGAAAGCAGTAGGATTCTGGTGCCAGAGACCCAAGGAAGAGGTAGGCTGCTCTGGTGCCCAAACCTGGCAAACACCAGGTGGCCATCTTTTTGGGCCCACAGAGAGAGGCCTTCATGTAACTGGCTTGCAGCCTACCACTGCAGGGTGGCCTGGATGTTGCTCAGTACAGCCTGCAGGAATTTTCTGCTTCTGCCTTCAGAGCTTTAGTGTTCAGACCTTTTGCACTAGGGGAGGGGCTGCCCATAGGCAGCAATTCTAGTCCCTCTCCCCCACACATACTGCCATTTTTAAACCAGTGTGCACTGGCTGCTGGAGTATCAGGCACTACTGCTGCTGCCAGTGGCTCTGTAGCCTCTGCTCACCACCCTCCAGTTGTATTTGCTTGACTGGGGGCATGGGAGCCACAACACCACAAAGTTGTATGTCCTGCCCTGTGCTTAGTTCTTGGGAAAGAGCTGGTCTTGCCCTCTGTTTGTGCAGTGGGGATCTAGTTTCAATAACACCAGCAATCCTGTGTGTGTGCTCCTTCCTTCCTCTAGCCCCAGTCCCCAGCTTCAATCCCCATTTCATATTAGACAAGTGTAGTACTAGGTATTAAAAGGCAGGAATCTGTAGGAGAGTGCTGAAGACATGTCAGTCACTTGAGAAATATTTAATATATTCTGTTGAATGAATGAATGAACAAAAGGGACTCATAAACAGATTAAAACAAAAATAAAAACAGAAACGTTAGTGCCAAGAACAACCACTTTATGAATCATCAAAACCAATGACAAATATTTTACAGGGAAAAATAATGCCAAGAATCAACTCGGAAGTCAGAAAAATTCCTTTTTGATGTTTGGAGACTTTATCCCTGTGATAAAGGAGAAATGAAAATGGGACATTTTCAAATTCTAAAAATAATCATTCACTATACTGAGTGAATATTTCTCTAAAAGCAGTTTCTTTAACAGATCTATCGTGAATTTCAAGAAGAAGAAGGAACATATTTATTAGAATTAACATATTTCTTCAATATTTTGTACTTTTTCATATTAGCCTCATAATTTCTAAGCGCAAATTAAATATGACTTTTACAAGTAAAAGAAACAAGGACTAAATATAAACATCTTCCCAAAGTAGGGATTTACTAAACATGAAATTAAAAGTTTATATGTGTGTGTGTTTATTGAATCTTTTTTTGAATAAGTTCATGAAAGTCATTTTTTTTTCCTAACTACCAGACACATCGTCAGAGGTTAAATTAATGAAACTAATATAATGGCACAAGCAATTTTCTTGACACTCTCAAGGAAATATGTGGTTGTTGTGATAGCACACTTAGAATTTATATATGGGTGCCATCACTTACTAATTCATGAAATGATAGTAAATTCAGATAAAGCTGTTTAGGCAGCCTGCCTAACAAATGCTGAAGGATCTTATGTCCTGCTAAGGAAGCAGAAGAAAAGCAGAAACAAAGTAATTAAAATGATATCTCAAAACAGCCAAGAACATTCCCTTATTAGAGACCAAAACTTGGGAGGCCCATTATTTTAGTACTTGTACATTTTCTTACATATCTAAGGTCATTATTTTGTTCATTTGTTTAATTGTTCAGAACATTGTGCTTGTTTTCATTTCATGATGTTTATTTTATCTCCTTTAAAACAACAACAACAACAACAACTCTGTCTTAACATAGTGGAAAACAACGTTCTAAGAAATTTCTAGTTTTGGTCAATACCAATACCAACCACTTTGTGCCTTTGTAAATTTGACTTGTCTCACTTTGTGCCTTTGTAAACTTGACTTGGATAGCTAAATTTATTGAAACTCTGTATTACTTACATATACAAAGTTTCCTGTCTAATTTATGCAGCAGTGGGTCCATAAGGTTTACTTAACTTGTATTCAAAATTCATAATATAGTTGGGATACTTTTTCATCTTAGATGGTGTTTCTTATGAATACCTTTAAGGACAAAGAATGAATGCTTCTCAATCTTCCAAACTCCCATGCTGAAAATATTTAAGGGCAGATAGTTGACAATAATGATGGGGGAGGGGGTTGTATAAGACAATGTAAGTGTCTTTACATGCTCTTTACATTCATGAGGTCATTCCTTCAATGTGACTTATCACATATTTACTCCCAAATGAGAATAGCTGAAGCATACATTCCAAAAATGCCTAGTTTTAATACCATAAGAAACTTGGGGCTCTCAGAAATAATTTTAATAATAAGTTAGAGTAAGAATAAACTAATAGTGTATAATCCCACATTCTAACTTTGCTGTTATGAGAAAATAACTATATTCTTAATAACTGAGAAATCTGAAGTCATCCTTGTGCTCTGTAATGGTCATTTTAGGTAAAAATACAAGAATTTATTATCAAGAAAATATGATAAACACTATTGTCTAACTGTTCTTCTGGGATAAGATGTTTTCTCTAAATATAAGCAAGTAAGAGGAAAAAGAAAGAATAAAATTATAATGTAAGAATTTTCAGACAATAGCTCCCTAAGCACTGGAACACATTGGTAACCTGCAGAATTATTATATCATTATTCATTTATCAGGCATTTATTTAAGAAATAGTGTATATTGGTATTAGGACAAAGAGTATATCACTTAGGTAAAATTTATGTATGTACTTTAGAAAAATCAGCATTAGAATAGCTAATTAAGATAAATGTTTTCTTCTAGTTCACATGAAAAAAATGTTGTGTCTTTTGTCTCCCTGCTCTATAATTTTCAGCATGTGACTCCTGGCAAAAGCTTCATCCAGGATGGCAGTGATTTGGTCAGTGTGTTAGAAGGAAGAAACAAAGCTATCACAACTCTCCTCCTGCCTTGTATTTGGGAACACTTTCCAAAATACTCAGATACATCTTGCTAGTCATAATTTAATCACATGGCAATAAGTATAAGGAGAGCTGAGAAATGCTATTCTGAGAGTTCATGTTTATAGCTAAGAATTTCACAGTCACAGAAGAGGTCAATCTATTTCATAGATGCTCTTGGAAATTGAGAAATCTGTGTGGGGTGTGTGTATGTGTGTTTTAAAATATGTGAGCAAGAAATCTAAAGGAAAGGGGGCACTGCATGACTACAATATGTTTGTGACAATTTGGATTCAAGAGTTATTGCAATAGCATTCTCCCTCCCTCTAGATATTCATTCTAGAGCTTATCTTCTCTATTGAAAGCTTATTGAATCCAGGGAGTCCTGAGTTCAGTTTGAAAGAATATTCTTTCCTGGCTTTACTGACAATGACATCTTACTCCTCTAAGTACTAAGGTGCCTGTCTTCAGGAAGAGAATCAAGGAGTTAATTGACCTAAAAGAATTCTTTGTTGAAGGAAATGATGCTTTCAGCCCTTTTTGTTAATCCTGATCTCTCAGATATGAGAGATCTATATAGCCAACACTTTGAGTACAAAGCAATATTTCACCCCCTGTAATTCAAGATGAGTATTATAGACACAGAAAATTCTAGGCTTTAAATTGATATGTTATATATATATATATATATATATATATATATATATATATAAACCTTAACTTAAAACCAAATTCCAATGTGTCTGGTATTTATCTTCCTCCTTCTGGCTTATTTTCTTTAGCATTAGCCCATCTATTAAATCGTCATTTTTTAAAAAATAAGTACTTTGTGTAGAATCATTTTCTGGGTATAATATTTGATATCATGTTTATTTCTTGAAACCAATTCATTCCCAAATATTTTATAAGTTTATGATATCCTGGGAGTTATAAAATTCAGAATTAATTGATGTACAACTTCCCTGCTGTTGCTCCAATTAAGCACCCAGATTATGATCCTTATAAAAACTCAATTGACTGCATGGTGTCTGATACACTGAGATGGTACACATCACTAAATCAGACGAGTCTTTCCTCTAGTGCCTGATACCTTGCAATCATACTTGGCAGCATTATTTTAACAGAAAGGGAACCTAAAAAATTATAAATCACCAAATGGAAAATGAAACTGAATCAGTTCCTATTGCTTATTTTTTTTTCAGTTTAAAGCTTTTGTTTTTATTTTATATATATATATGTATTATATATATGTATTTTATATCTATATATATTTATATATAAGAAATCCATATATAATAAATACATATATAATACATATATATGCATATATAATGCATATATATGTATATATATGCATTATATATGTTTTTATTATATATATGTATACATATATATGTATATATATATATTTATTTTACATCATTATCATCCATGAGAGTCACCCATCACCTTCCCTCCCTGGCTGCTCCAGCAGGTTCTCCCCCCAGTTGTGTATTTTCATTTGGTTACCCATATATTAGTGATACCATTTGATTTTTGTCTTTTTCTTTCTGACTTGTTTCTGCTAATACGATTTCTTCTAGATACATCCATATTATCATAAATTCATCAAATTGTGTATATACCACATCTTTTTCATCCAATTATCTGTTTTTTGACATTTGTGTTCTGTCCATGTTCTTGCAATTATAAATAGTGCTACATTAAACATCTGAGTGCAGGTGTCCTTTTTGTACCCATGTTGAGGTCTCCTTTAGGTAGATTCCCAGAAGAGCTATTGCTGGGTCAAATGGTAGTTCCATTTTCATTAGGTTGAGGGTCTTCCACACAGCTTTCCATAGTGGCTGGACCAGTTTACATTCCCACCAGCAGTGTAAGAATGTTCCTTTCTCTCCACATCCATGCCAGCACTTGCAGTTATCCGTTTTGTTGATGTGGGTCATTCTTACTGGTGTATGGAGATATCTCATTGTGATATTGATTTGCATTTCCCTGATTGCTAGTGATGTTGAATAATTTTTCATGTGCCTGTTGGCCATTTGTATTTCCTCTTTGGAGAAGTGTCTTTTTAGTTCTTCTCCCCAATTTTTGATTGGGCTTCTTGTTTTGTTTTTGTTTAGTTGTGTGAGTTCCTTGTGAATTTTCGTTATTAATCCCTTATCACTCTTGTGGAGGGCAAAAGCTTTTTCCCATTCAGTTGAGCTTCTTTTTGTTTTTTCTGCTGTCTCTTTTGCTGTACAGAAACATTTTAGTTTGATGTAGCTCCATCTGTTTATGTTTTCCTTCATTATTTTTGCCAGCTGTAGATGTGTCCAGAAAGGGATTTCTGAATTGTAATTCATGGAGCATTATACTTTTGTTTTGACCTGTGTTTTACCTTCCACTGGCTGAATCAGTCAGTTCAGCTCTTGTGGGACACTGCAACAGGATAGAGACGTTCCTTTTACTGCTACTACGTGCTGTTGGCGCAGTCTCTGTCATGATTCTAGATGTGTCTTTCCTCCTTTGAACTGCTTTGATATATGCTGATCACACATAAAACAACTTTTCAAATGGAAATTCTTAGTTTAAAATCCAGTCTGACATTCTGTCTTTATACTGTCATTTCTAGCTCCTATTAAAATGCTTATTCTACAATTAAGCCCAAGTTCCTCATTTTCTATGCTACTTACAGTGTCTCAATAATAAATTAGGTCTAGACTAATTTTGCATTTTCACAATGAGCATAACTGTTTTGCCAAAATCGCTTGATCCTTTCTGATCTTTCTGTATAGAGATGTACTGATCAACTGTAGTAACTTCAGTGTGAACTGTCAAATGCATGGGAATATCTGATATTTAATAGACAAGAGATTGCATTGGAAAACAGTATAGAAACACAATGTGTGAAATAAAACATATAGAGCTTCAAATCAATTTTTGATTTATAGATGAGGTCTGTAATAAATTTTCTTTTGGCCACCAAGACTGGCAAGTGTAGCTTGAGTACAACATTCTTCTATCACAAGCAAAGCAAAGAAGTAGACATGGCCACTTTCTATGTGTTGAATGATTTTTAAGTAAATTAGATACTGAGATATAGCAGACAAGTTAGCATTTCAAATATAAACATTGAATGTTGGTATTTAATATTTTGAAATTTACTATTTTTCTATATCCCTTTATCAGCAAAATATTTTCAGCCATATTGGTTTAAATTTTAATTTAAGGTTGTTATTCAAAATGATGGAGAAAGGCATCAAAAAGTGAAATCACAAACACACTGGTATCAAAAGTGGCCACAAGGCATTTACAAGCACTTCACTACATATGGTTGAAACTATTGACTTAAATGCAGGATTCTTGACCTGGAAAGAGCAGACTGAAAAATAGGTTCCTGTACTGCAACAGAGGTAAGTATTTCACAGGAGTTGGGAGAGAGTTATCATCTCCACTGCTTGGTCTTTGGAACTGAAATGGAACTTTTCTACTTAAGTAAATAAGCTAAAAGTAAATAAAGTCAAGTAAATAAGCCTGTTTTACTGCTAACAAATAATGTAACTTAACAGAAAACTGTGGACTTTAGAAATTAGTGAAAAAAAGATACTTCTCATATGCAGTAAACAAGTTACTGACAGATCACTTGTGTTCTGCATGACTTCATTATGGAGCTTTAGTTTCGGTGAATTCATTCTAGAAAGCTGGAGAGTAGGAGTGGCTGGAGGAAGAGACCAAAAGATGAGGTAGAGACACAAAAAAGAGTATTAAGAGAATGATTTTGTGATTCAAGAAGATAAATTTATAAATTGGATAAAATGCAAATATAATGACACAAAGCCATTTAGATATATAAAAAATATTTAGAGAGAAAAAAATAGAAGTTTTAAAACACACGGAATAAATTTGAGTTTCAAAAGAAAAGAATGTAGATGTGTGTAGGTAACTGAGTTTTCAGGATTTTTTCATGCTCCTCTGCCATTAACCCCTAGGCTGTTCCTTTGCTTCCTGTTTTCCCCCATTTATTATTAAAACTCTATGAGATAATGTGAAGGACTGATTATCCTTTCTACCTTATAGAACCAACAATGAATTTTGGGATGGTTGCAAAACATGGTGAATAAAGGAAAATATTTCAAAAGCTATGTTAGAATTTTTCAGAATTTCCTAGAATAAAACAAGCAGCCAACAACAACAACACACAAAAAAACTTAAGCGCTGGTTTTGAAAGTACATACACCCAATAGAATCAAATAGAGGTGAAATATATCCACCACAGATACAATTGATTTTTGAATAAGGTACATAGCAAATTTATGGAAAAAGAATAATTTTTATAGAACAGAAAAAAATAGCAAATAATGAACTTTGACCCTTACCTCAACTATATAAGAAAATAACTATAACTTGTAATCTATCATTAGAAAAGCTAAAGCTTTAAACCTTTTAGAAAACAAACATTTAATTCCTTTTCTGAAACCAGTGATTGTAGACTGCATTAAATATTGATTAAAACTATATTGTATAGCTATGTATTAATTTTATTTTATATTTTAAATTAAATATTTATGAAGAAATTTATCAATAATTTCACTCAATATTTTATTATTTTAAGTATATATCAGAATAACATAACCATAAAAATATAATAAAATAGATGAGAAATTAAAAGTTATATTAAAGCTTTAAAATCTAGTTTAAAGGGAAATATTAACAAAATATGAAATATGATGAAATAAGGTTAATGCAGTAAAATTAGTGAAAATTAGTTATAATTATAGACACAAATATAAAATTTTAAAAAGAGTAGTACTTCTAGAATTACACATTTCACTAAAAACTATTGGATTTCCTCAATGTATCATGATAAAGAAAACTTTCTGGAATCTTCATATATCCTATAGGTGACACATAGCTTTATATCTAAATTTTTAATAGTTATAAATCCATATGCACAAAAATAGATAAGATTACTAGTATCTGTAAAATAAAAAGAATCTATATCTTTGAATTGGGAAGACAATTAATGAAGGAAAAGGAAGCCATTAATAAAGCATGGAAAAATATGATAGAAGTTGTCAGTTATGATAATAAACACAATAGGTTTAAAGCTATCTTCTAAAACAGAAAGTATTCTGATTGTTTTACAAAACAAAATCTAACTGCATATAGATTGCCACAGATACTTAAAATAAAATGAGGTTAAAATTTTAAAGCTAATAAAAATAAAGTTGAAGATGAAAGACTAGGCAGAATAATATTGGGTAAGAAGGAAATATATGAGCACCAGAAATACATTAAGAAAAATACTGGAAATCTATGCTTCAAAAATTGAAAAGAAATTTTAATTAATGTATATTTTAAATATTTGGAAAAAATGTGCCTCTTAAGTATGAAAATAGATAACTGATAAAAATAGATATAAAATGAAAATGTAATATTTTTAAATATTAACATATTTCATATTTTAAGGTAGTTACTCTCAAATACTGGCAATCATGTAAATAGATAAGACTTCTAGACTATAACTTTACCCTATATACGGCACATTCTAAAAGTTTTATATGTATAATGTGCTTTGATTCAAAATTCATATTTTTCTAAGCAGATGAAATATTCAAGCAAGTCTTTTACTATTAATGTTATTTTATGCTATCATTTATCATACTGGTAAGTCAAAAATATAACTTAAAGATACTAGATTTTCTATGGTATCTGTGCTTTCAATTTTATAACATTCTAAAAAACCTAGTTTAAGAAATAAGTTATAACAAGCATTGTATTAAGTTTATAGCATTCAGTTGGGCATAAATAACTCACCATATATTGTACATAAAATATTGTGTGCATAATATCTATCATGTATATACCACACTGGCATGCAGATTATCATACTGTCCAATATAAAAATATGCCAAAGCAACTTTTCTTTGTATGAAAAGTTAATATATGATATTTCTGTAGTTCATTTTATCATTGTTTTTAAATATTTTGCATTTTAAAATACAGAGATGAGTAAAACAAACGTCTGACAACTTTAGACAGAAATGTATCTGGAGTCTAAAAAAAAATAAATTTAATGTAATCCATGTTGTTTTCAAATGGGTGAAGCTCTTTTCAGTTGATCTTTGAAGGTAAAATGTTGGAGCAGTGTTTTAACATTTTCTCCCACGACACTGATAATGATCTCACAAAATTGTTTATAATCATTTTATTGCATTCATCAGCTGAGACTAATTATAACTCAGATGAAAATCATCCTTGCAGAGTGCATTCTAAATATTAATAAACATAAATAATGCAAGTTTACTATTAAAGCAATTCAAAACAACAAACAGAACCCACGGGGAGTTCCTTAAAATTAATCTGGTTTCACATAAATTTTGTCTTAAATTGTTCAAAGTAATAATATCCCATATCACAGGATATATTAACTTTCTCCTTTCTTTTTGTTCTGTTCTCTAATTTTATAGGACAAAGTAATAGATGTGAGTAGTTGGTAGGTCAGGAAGTAACTTCTAATAATGAAAATGGATCTAATTTACATAGGAATTGAATAGGAAAAACTGAGAGTCAGCTGCTCCTGATGTTTTTCTTAACCTCTAAAACTTTCTTACCCTTTTCTTTCATTTCCTGTACTGCCAAAAACAGGCAGCTATCAAATATACAGGAACCTGAATTTGTAGTATAAGTTATCTATATAAAATGAATTTCAATTCTCAAATGGACTGACATATGCTGATTTAAAACTTGTAGCTATTTAAAACGTGTAACTTTTAGCAACATTTCCTATTAAATCCTAAGGGGTCTTTATTTTGACTGTTTCCCAGTTAAAAATAATGTATACAACCAAAATGATTGGTTTTCCTGTTTGGGAAAATTAGTATTTTAGAGTTACCATCTAATCATTAGCAATAACTTTTTCTCCTTCATAAACCTGTTATTAACATGAAATGAGATAGCTCATGTGAAAGACAATACTAAATTTACTTACTTCACTAACTTCTATTCCTATTTTTACTATCATGTTTTCTTTTCTGGCTTTCCTTGCTATTATAGCTCATTAAAGAAATCATGAATTTAAATGCTGATTCTGGCTTCAACTTTGCCATTCTTATGTAATTTAACTTTTTGTAATTTAACCTCACTCTGTTCATTTGTTAAATGTCATTACTAACACTTAATGTTAGTAAGTTATTACTAACACATAACTTAGTCTAAGTATACTGGAGAGGATCAAATTACACGAAGTCAAAATACTAATGAAGTCTAAAATACCATTCAAAGGGTACTTAAATTAACAGTCCACATACTCATGCTTTTATAGAAGTTATAAAAAGACTTATTTCCAATTTGTCATACAAAAAGTAAATATTTCCAAATATTAGAAATATCAAGGAACAATGTCTAGATATTTGGTTAAATAATATATCAATATATATGGAATAAAAAACATCAATAACCAGTTTATCAGATTTCTTAATCTCCAGGTTATGTCATCCTCCTTCATTTTGCTATTTGTTGTTGTTGTTTGTTTGTTTAATGTCATTCTGAATGGATATGACCCTACAAACAACTTTTATTGAGAATATGTCTCCGGTAAGTGGTGCAATTGAAAATTATTTTTCTTTAGATTTTTTTTTTAGATCAGGTGACTTATACAAAAACTTAGAGAAATAGATAAATGCTCCTATACAGAATGTTTCATGAAATAGAAAGCTTGAAGGCTTATCATATAAGGATATTAATAATGAGTTAACAGAACACAAACAATATGATAAAAGAAAGCAGAATAATATCAACTACAAACATAATTACTAAGATCCTTGGTGATGAAAAGAACATATGATGATGAAGTAAGTTTTATCACAAAGAGGCAGCTGATAAATTTAATTAATCACATTTTCATCCCCATTTATATTTGCAAGAATATAACACTAATGCTCTTCTCCATATATTGCATGCCTTTCATGAACACTACCTATCTTTTCTTCTGTATTCCCTTCTGCTTTCTTTTCCAACTAACCTCAGTCTTTTCTCAACTTCGCTGTCAAATATTCTGGAGTTCACATTTGCCTAAATTAACTCAATCTCCTGGCTCATAGTAAAAATACCATCAAACAGCATTCAGAATGTGTTGTATGCACAAGAACATTTATTTTTAGAGATGTATAAAGGGTAGTTTAAAGAGCAATACAAGATCTATTTTGGGGGTGGGGTGAGGTTAATTTTATAACAAACTTATCAGAGTGTTCACCACCCTTCCTTCCCTGAGAAAGACTACATAGTTATTATCACATACCGACTGAAATGCTCTTTGCTGATGTTTCTTTGGATGACAGGGCATGGTAACTTCCCTTCCTTAACTTCTTCCATATCAGTAATGATGTGTGGTTTCCACCCCTTCACCAGTCATGGTTATATCATTTAGTCTTATAACCTTTTTTTCAGTAGATCCCAAAGATTGTGCTTGCCATGATCTGATTCAAAATCAGTATCCAGAGATAACCCCTTCTTTTTTTTTTTAATTTTTTAATTTATATATATTTCACATCATTTCAGTCCCTGGGAGATAACCCCTTCTAATAAATGCATTCCTCATCGTCATTGATATGCTTTTAAAAAATTTAGACAATTTCACTATTACCACATTTACATAGTAACTGACCCAACTTGCATATAGATACTAAAATACATATTAAATACAGTGTAGAGTAAGACATTTGTACTTTTCAAAAACAGTGTATATGCTCTCAGGTATCTAAAATGACTAAAATTGTGCACACAAGGCAAAATGAAATATAAGATCTAGTTCTCTACCCCTATTCTGACCTTCTATCCCCAAAATGCTATGAATCTCTCAACTGAGTTTTTTTCTTTTCTATATATAAAGAAGTTACTCAAGAGACAGAATTATATAATATAAACATGTAAACAGCAAAATGATTAATAAAAAATTTTAAAAAGAGGAAAAAAATTTCACTGGAACAATCAGAATGTTTATAACTGATCAACAGGAGAAAAAAGTAAACTATCAAAAAGCTGAATAAAATATAATAAAATATGTAATCCAGATGAATATAAACTATATTTTCCATTAAATTAGAATAGTTTAAAAATAAAAAATAAAACCAAGAGACAGAGAATATAAATGCATTTCTTTTGTTCCCATTCCTAAGGATTTTTTTGAAATCCAGATCTAAATGATAATATATGCATAGGTGATTACACTCTACATAGAGAAAATAAAGACTTTAACTGTTCTGGTGTTCTGTATTTATTCCACCCATAGTGAGGTTGGAATATGCATTTGCAAATTTATAATATTTTGATCTTTAATGTCAACATGCAATAGCTTTTAATATTTCCTGGCAAAAATTAATGACACTGGAAGAAACGTAAGAATTTCCCAGTATTTTTTTGTAGGGTTTAAACTGTTCAGAATAGTTATCTTCTTTATTTTTAAGAATTTACACAGCTCTCTCTGACATGTTTTTATAACCTGGGTGGTCAAGAATGAACTAATTTGTTAATTTTCTATTAACAAATAAATGTGCAAAAATGACCAGAAAGGATAAAATACCAAAATATTGTGTTAAATAATATTTGAAACAGATTTTTAAGAGATAAGTTTTTAAGTGATTAGGTGGAGGTATCATGAAAAGCTTAATTTTCTAAAATGCAATATAGCATATGCTTAAATATTCCATAGATTCTATTTTAAAAATATATTTAAGAAGCTCATAATTAGAAAAAATTAAATTTTCCTAACTAATATCTTCACAGAGTAAGTACTGTGTAAGCAGTTATTGACAGTCCAAAAGAAGAATCATTCACATGACCTTATTGTGTCTATAGCTTTGTTATCCTGCCAGTTCCCAGTACTGACTTATTGTTTCTACCCATTTTTAAGTGGAGTCTTTATGATTTTCTGTGGTTATTATCATACTAATGGCAAATGGTAAAAGCTTTATTTTCTCTTTTCCAATTGGGAGTCATTTTATTTATTTTTCTTAGTTGCTCCAATTAGTACTTCCAATACTTAGTTGAATAGTAGTGTGAGTGGACATCCTTTTGCACTTGAATATAGAAGAAATTTTTTTCACTTTAGCTATGATTTATCAAATATATTGTTTATTACACGAGCTATGATCTTCTAACCCCCTCACACTGAGAGTTTTCATCACAAATGTGCATCTATAGTATACAAATCTTGTTAAATGTCATTTCTGCATGTAGTGATATGACCATATGATTTTTTACTCCTTCCTTGTATTGATAAGGTCAATTACATTGATTGATGTGTATATATAACTATCCTTGCATCCCTGGAATAAACCCCATTTGATCATAATGTGTAATACAGTTTATGTATTGTTGCTTTCCAGTTGTTAGATTTTATTAAGGATTTTTGCCTGTATGTTCATGGAAATAATTGATCTGTTTTCTATTTTGTATATCCTTGCTGCTTTCCATATCAGAGTAACATTGACTTCATACATTGCATTCAGGAGCATTTTCTATTCCTCAATTTTTGGGGAGAATTTGAGAAAGGTAGGATTAGTTTGTCTTTGAGGGTTTGGTGTTTCTCACTAGTGAAACCATTAGTTTTAGTTTTTTTTTTTTTTTTTTTTTTTTTTTTTTTTTTTTTTTTTTTTTTTTTTTTTTTTTTTTTTTTTTTTTTTTTTTGAGAGACTTTGGTTACTCTTTCAAGTTTCTTGCTTAAAATAGCTTAGTATATGTTTTCTATTTCCTCCTCATTTGGTTTCAGAGGTTTTAGGGTTCTATATTTTAGTCCATTTTTACAGAGCTCACTAAATTATTGGTATAAAGATTTTCACTATATATCTCATATCTATTTCTAAGCTGTGTGTTGTAACTTGTCACATTTTGTTCCTGATTATATTTATTAGAGTTCCCTCCCTTTTTTCTCGGCGAGTTTAGCTAGAAGTTGTCTTATTTATTTTTTGAAGAATCAACTTTTGTCTTCATTTTCCTTTTGTATTTTTCTTTTATATTTCTACTTTATTTGGCTTTGTTGGATATATATTTTAAAAGATTTAATTTATTTAATTAAAATGAAGCAATTTGTAAGATAGTGATGAATTTTTTAAGGAATTATGAAAAAAATAAATTTAATTCTACCAAAAAAATGTTCTTTTCTCATTGAAAACTTATGCTTGTTGCTCAGACACTAATCAAAACTACATTATTTCTGTATTTTTGAATGTCAAGTTATTTTTCAGAGGGTAAGTATTTATGACATGGGAAATTCTCAATGTGATTGTACTAGTCTTACTTATAATACATCATTAATGAGATAAACATGACTTTATTAAAATCTGTACATAATTTCTTTAAATTATAGTTCAGGTACATCATATATCACTTAAATAACTATTGTTATTTAAGGCAGAAGATTTTGCCTTTATAGAAGAAAGTTAAAGACCCAAGAAGAGAGTTATGAAAAACTAAGTTGAACGGTACATAGATTTATTATCATGTTGACCTTGTATTAATGTATTTTTCATACTTCTAAACATAATTTATAGTACTTCTATTATTTTTTGATTATCTGTTCCAGAATCTATAAGTTCTTTGTGCTTTACATTCAGGAAACAATTATTCAGTGCCATGTAAAATTAACAAAGATTTTGAAACAAGACAATGTCATTTCTATTATTAATTAATTATTGATATTTTAATCATTTGTTTTCATTTAGGAAAATTTTAATTTTATTTTTCTATGTGCATATCATGCATAGAATATATAATTAGCAGTTACCAAAAGCAACTTAGCAAATTTTACCACTCTCCTACATAAATTTTCCTTCTTTTCTTTTTTTTAATTCATAGGAAAACTGGTTAAATTATTTTGAAATTCAAGTAGAAACAGAATTTAAAATAACTGCATTTATGCATATACTATATATTTATATTTCAAGTTAGATTCTATTTTTTAATCCATCAACGTTTCTATAAAAACTCTTCACGATTTTATTGCATTTTTCATGTTTACTGAAATTTTTATTAAGGTACTCAGTTTTACATTTTGGAGGTGTAGACTTTTCCTGCTCCTCCTTTTCAAGTGTAGCATCCATAATGCACTCACCGTCAAAGTACCCATCCATAGTCCACCACCATACATTTGTACCCCTCCCCATTTCATTCTCACTACTTCTCACCCCTCTCTCTCCCTGGACATCTCAGTTCTGTGGTAACCTTGCGGAGATTTTTTTAAAATAATTTTAGATGAAGTAGTATCTCAATGCCCAATGAAATTTTGCTGACATAGTGCCCTCAACAACAAATCAGTCATAATCTACCAGCATAATGTATTGTACTTCCATCCCTCTTTGGTTTTAATCCCTTCCCTAATCCCTGCCCCCTCTGAATATTTTAATTATGTAGTTAGCTTTGAAGGTTTAGTTTTTTAATTTGTCTTGATGTGACTGCTATTTTAGTAACTATATTTTACATAATATGACATGTTGAATTTATCTTTCTCCTTCTGACTTATTTCACTTAGCATTTTCCCTTTCAACTTCATTCATATTACCATAAATGGCATGCATTTATATTTTTGATTGCTGAGTTATATTCCACTGAGTTTATATGTTACACCTTCTTGATCCAGTCATCTTTTTTAGGGCACTTGCATTGTTTCTGTAATTTAGCTATATAGTAAATAGTTCTGCAATAAATATGGGAGTGCAAGTTTCAATTATATTAGTATTTTTGAAATTCTGAGATAGATGCCTGAAACTAGAATTTCTCAATCATACAGCAGACCCATTTTTATTGTCTAAGACACCTCCATACTTTCTGGACCAGTTTGCTTTCCCACAATCAGTATGAGAAGGTTACCTTTATCCACAACTTCACTAGCACTTATTGTTTCTGGTCTTTTTTATATAAGATATCCTGAAAGGTGGTATTTTGTGGTCTTGATTTGCATCCCCCTGATGAGTATCAGTGTACCTTTTTTCATAACTATTTTCAGTCTCTATTCATTATTTGTTGAAGTATCTATTTAATTCTTCCACTTAAGTTTTAATTGGATTGTTAGCTTTATTTTTGTGGTGTTTTATATACACCACAGTTCACTGCATAACTTTGATATCTGTTCCAAGGGTTATTTATTAGTGAAACAAAAGAATAGCATTGGTGTTTATATAGACCCCTCCTTTACATTGAGAATTTGAAACATAATATGAAAATTTATTCTCAGGCTTGAAAGATCTTTATGAGTAAGCTATAAATGTGGAAAAATCTTTATGTGTAAGCTATAAATGTCAGCAATAAATGAGTAAGCTATTAATATTAGCTATTTCTCTACTTCATATTTCTTTACTTTGGTAATTTAGAAAACTGTAGGTTGTTATTTTGAATGGAAAACTAAATCTTGTTACAAATGAACTCCAGTAGAATATCAAACTTAACCTTCCAGGAAAAAAATGAACACTCACATCAACAAAATAATTAAATAGACAAGTTAAACATAACAAAACCACAAACTAGATTTGGGGAGAGGGAGCTTTAAACTTCTTCCTCCCTCTTTTTTTTTATAGAGGATCAAATTTTCTACAAAAAGTTAAGAATCTGACAAATTGTTTTTGAAAAAGTGTTGGTTAACTTTAGTTCTATCTACAAACCTCTCAGTGACCTAATGATGTTCTTTTAAAATTAAAATTAGTATGGCAATCACATTAGCTACACAATCCCTTTCAAATAAAAAAAAATTAACTTAGCAAAAAAAAAAACAAAACAAACAAACAAAAAAAACCCCACGAACAAACAGAAAAAGAACACACGTTTTCCCAGGTTAGTTTGTCATACAATTGGACAGCTATAAAATGTCACTTCTCAGATGTTACAGAAATGGTTGCAAGGATCATATAGTGCAGGAGGTGGAAAGAAAAAAAAAGGAAATACCAGCACAACTTGATATTAAGATGGAGTGATCATTAAACCCAGAAAGAAGTTCGGATAATGAACTAACTTTACACCTCAATCATTCACAAATATACTTTTGAAAGTGCCCCACCATGACATTTTCTTCCTATGCAAAATAAATTGGAGATCTAATTAGAAGTTTGACTATGCTCAGTAAATTTCAGCGAGACTCATTTAAAATATCAGAGCTTATTACTATGCTCAGTATACTTTAATATATTTTGTGATGTCAATGGAATTATATTAAAGAGAGAAACCTGACCAAATTTCATGATGATTATGTGGCTACAAACTTGCTCTCCTGTCATATGTTCCTTTAAATAATTATTGAAGTTCCCAAAAGTGTCAGATTTCAGTTAAACTTTAAATTGAAGATGAAAATGATGTTTGTAATTTGCTAAGTCCATACCAGATAGCTGGCTGGCTGACTGGATGATAGATAGGAACTGAATTCTATTGGTACATAATTTATGAATACATATGTTGGTGAGTAAGAATAAAAAGAATGACAAGCAAGTTCTTTTGCGAAAACAGTGCCATTAATTAAAAATTAATTTTCCTTCAAGTTTCTGATTGGAATCCAAGGTACCAGAAGTTTAAGAGAAAAAAAGAACAGTGCAGCTATTTTCTTCTTAATTCCAGCTTTCTTCCATGTTTTCTGGGTGTTTTGTAAACCTGTCTCAGTACCATTTCTTATCTTTTTTTTCTTAGTATGTATTCTAGTTTGCATTTTACCAGCTTATATTCTGTTAATCTGTATGGACTAACAAATTGGCTGGAAGACAGAGATAAGCAGGCAGAGAAAGGAGATTTCAGAAATGTTATTTTTGTTCCACTCAGCATATTTGTGATATGAATACTTTTTCATGCTTGTAATGAAAGTTATCCAATTTTATTTTAAAAATATTTCATTTAGAAATAAAGGATTTTAGGTAAAGGTAAATATGACATATTCTATGATACTTTTGGTCAAATGATTCTGCCTACATCTTCTCGTAAGACTGATCATCCTAAAAATGTGTGAAGTACATTTACTGGCAGCTTTAGCTATTATTTTGGTATATAAAGCACATCTAATATGTTAATTTTTTTCTCACATTATAACTTAGTAACTTTACTAACAAATGCCAGAAGTAAAATGTTAAATTTTAAATATTTTCAATGCGTGGAAGAATTATTTTGGGTTATAAAATTCATAGGCCTACATTGGAGCATATGATTTTTCAGTTCTTCGAATTAGTTATAATACATATTGTATTATTTGTAAGGCAACACTGTTGTGAGTATATGCTAATATGATATACCATATAAACATTTATCTCTTTATTGTAATTTCCAAAGCATCAAAATGGTTCAGATTCAGAATTCTTTTCAGTTTTGTTTTTACCTGATTATGAACCAACATACAGGAAAATTATATGTAATGTAAAATTATTGCATTTTATGAGTATGCCAATTAAAAAACATTGGAAATCATGTTTCAAACAAAGCTCTGTTTTCCCTTCTGTTTTTAAAAAGTAGTTTGCCCAAGAAGAATTTAGAAATTGCAGTAGGGAAAGCATACAACTTAGCTTCTGAGCTTGTCCTTTAACTGTTGCTCAGAATTGAGCTTAATCCTCCATGGACCACAGAGTTTATTGAAGATAAAGATCATGGATTGGAAACCATGTTACTTCAATAAAAAAAAAGGAAAATTGTTATGGGTTGGATTGTTGGGATTGTCGCATTTCTCTCCTTAATATAACAGAGCTACTCACTTCCCTGCCGTTATTCTTCTTTTAAAGAAGTACTATATATTATATTGTACGACATTTCACTTTTATTATATTAATATATGTGACTGGTTGGACATAAATGATGTGTTTCTACATGCAAACAGTCACAACAAAATAGAAGGGATACTTCTAACAATTATAACTCTCAATTCTCTAACTACACATGTGATTATAGTTGATATTTCTAACTATCTCCTTATACTACCCATTCTGTATCCTCCTTGCTTTAGATGAGCACTTCAACTGCTTTTGGTCCTTTATTTAGAGAAGTGACCAAGACTTTCATTTCTGAAGAATCTATGTCAGTAGACCTGCCTTGACTATTTGTCATTTTTCATTGACTTTAATCACAGGATTAACAGACATCATAATGGATATCTTGTATTCTAGACATGTTCATCCTTATCTCCATTGTGAAGTGGAAATCCAGTCCTCCACAGTAGTCAGAATCAATTGTACTACTCAGGAGAGTAACTCTCTTCTTTGCCTGTTTATTTAGAGACACAAGTGTTCCACATTGATCTATAGGATCAATTATTGTGTATCCAAGTGGAAGAATCCCCCCTGCCTTTGAAACTAAGACATCCAGACTAGCACAGCATAAGACAGTGGAAGTAGGAAGCAAAACTTTTGTTAGCCACATCCGTTCATAAATCTATATAATCTCACATCATTTCTCTTTTTAAACAGATGTGCTGCTGGTAATTATTTCCACTGGGAGAATATCCCTTTGCCACTGTCCTTCGAAGATAGCCCCCAAAGTGGCTTCAGTATGTTATCCACTCAATTGCCAAATAGGTAACACCTATATCCCTATAGACTTAATAAGTCATTTGCAAACAAAGCCTATATCTTATCTCTACTGTTAACAGGTTATAGGGACTAGCCTATCAGGCTATAGTTATAGACTGGGAGAGGGAAGGCAATATAGTAATAGTGAGACCAAGGACATTTGGGCTTTTTCATTTAACTTACTTGTGCCTTCAGAACCAACTTAAGATGAATCAAATATTTCAATTCAATTTGATGATGAAATACTGCTGTATTTGCACAGTTTACAGTTTGGTGGGTCCAGTGATATGCAAGCATAGGCATCTCAGATGGCATAGAACCTTAATGCCTCACAAAAAGCATTCAGTCTCTCCTAAGACCCTCTACTAAATGGAAGCCAAAGGATGTTTATCAAATGTTGAATATTTATCTGCAGAGGATTACAATATTTCGCTCTGAAACCCTAATGGTCTTTGCTTCAGCTCACCTAGACGCGCCTAAATAAAGCTCTGAGAGAGTCACTGTGTTCCTGACACTTCAAACACCACTGAATCTACTTGGTCATATGACCCAAGTGGCGTATCTTGCATAGCTGTTTAGACCTATTGCAGAACACTCTGCTTTCTGGGTATCACTCAAACTAGCAGTTTTTCAAGTCATTGGTAAGTGACCAGATTAACACAGCCAAATGAGGAACATTTTGCTCCAGAAAGTAAACAAGCCTACTAGATATAAAGCCTCTGTTGTTTTGTTGTTTGTAAAAGGGACTAGATATATAAGTTTCCCTACATTGAAAGGATGTTTTGACATGTCCCTTTTGAAAAAAAAAAACTATGGATCTGAGTAAGGGCGCACCTTTTTGGCTGAGCTTAAATTCTCTATCTTGATACCCTTTCCATCACTTGTAAGATGTTTTTGTATGTCCTAACAACCATCTATGTCATCTTTGTTTCCCATGTCCTTAAGAAATATGTTTGCAAATATATATAAGCCTATGAAGAAAAAAAAAATATTTCCATGTATGCCTTAACTGGTACATTTACCTTTTCCAAAATTAGTCTTACATATATTCCATAATTAGTTTCCTTTTTTTGATTGTCTCTTTTCTATGACTAGAGAAAAGTGATGACAATGTTACTAAGGAAGAATTTTCTTAATGACCACACACTAACACTAAAAGACATAGCTGGACTTTAGAAATAACTGTGTTTAAAGTTGAATAGAATTTTGGAAAAGTCATCTCGTGTAGAAATTGTCTTCATGCTTGGGGATAAAGAGAAAACTTATTTTGTTCTTTTATGCACATTCGAGTAAGATACCTCATGAGTACAATTTAATTTATTTACCCCAATAGTAGTAATTATGAAGAATATGCTTTAAAGTCTGTTAAGTTTTATCTAAATTTAATTATATTATCTGTAATTATTCTTGTTTTCATAGCTGACATTTAGAATTACGGTGCCAGATAGAATAACTACTCATGTTTGATTTGCATTATAATGGCTGAATACATGGTTGTAATGTAAACAGGAAAAAGGGTATTTAGACTGGTGTGGCAGGGTGGGCATGAGCATGGTGATGTGAAAAGGTATGTTGTATCTGAGGAACAAAAATACTCTACTTGTAGCTAAGATAGATAACAATGAGAGAGTGAAAGGAACTGATAATATCTGATAAGGAAACAGAGGGCACAGAGATATCGCAACTATAAAAATAAGCCTACCATATCCTGGTAGGATTATGAAACAATACATTTGAGGCTTAGTGGTATGGCTGATCAAATATGAATCAAATATTATCAAATAAGAGTAGTACCTTAATAAAACTGTGTTAAAAAGTAATTTACCCTGTAAATAATGTACATCATGGACTTCAAAACAAAATACTTGGATTCATGATATGCAAAATTTGTTTTTATATTATTAGCAAAGAAATATACATATATTTCATGGCCTTACAAATATGTAATTCTTATATGCATGTATATGATTGTATTATGATTGTATGTATATATATATATACACAAATAGGTGTGTGTGTGTATATACATACACATATATAAATAAAGGAATGGAACCAGTTTATATATGTATAAAAATATATAAAGAAATACACACACATAATAAATATACATATTTATGTATATGTACATATATAAAGGAATATATATATATTAAGGAATGGGATGATATGTATATATACTCCATATATCTATAATATATATTATATATTCATTATATAATGTATATGTATAGAAATGGAACCAAAGTGTCTATGTGAGATTCAATAGATAGTTTACAACAAAAAAGTAATTGACTTATTGGATATAGAAAAGCAACTAGATGATACAAGGGAAAAGAGTAAAATTAAATCAAGCTTCCTAGCTTAAGCAAGAGTATTGATAGGGTTTTCACTGAAATATTCTGCAGGCTTGGTTTCAAAATTGTACACACACAATCTCACATACAAACAAGTATGGCATCTTCCTTTCTAAAAACTTCTTTTGATACTTCAACACTTCAGTTTATCTTTGCTAAACATCAGAATGGCTAATGTCAGAATGGCTTCATTCCCATTCAAAAAAAAAAAAATGGAACACAAAAATAGTAACCTGAAGGTATATATGCAGACCTTTTCTCTTTGTAGCACTATTTACAATAGTCAATTCAATGGATGTAAGCCAAGACAAAAGTTAAGATATTATAGGATTTTGCTTATGTGAAGTTTTAACCCATAAAATTAAACAAGGGTGATAAAAATAAGAACACCATTTACTTCTAAGTTAGTAAAGTATTGACTTAAAAAAGGCACAGGAAAATTTCTGGGTAGTATGGATTATATCAAAATTTTATTATGATAGTAGTGTGGATCATAGAGTTGTATACATTTGTGGAAACTCGTCCAGCTGTACACATAACATTTATAGTATGTAAATTCTTCTTTAACTGAAAGGAAGAAGCAAGCAAATTTTAGTGGGAAAAATGAAGGTGAAAAATACTATAGAAGCTTATCTGGGTAAATAGATATATCTAGAAACAAAAGACTAGGCTGAGGGAAATTATTTTAAAATGATATGGGAGACTTGAGCATGTTAATATTAAAAAACAAAAGCAGTAGAGAGGAAAGTGTCAGTTTTAAAGAAAGGGTATTCCTAAAGCAATATCCCAGAGTAGGCAAAAGGGAACTGTATTAAAGTCACCAAGCATGTTTCACTTTGCTGCTAAAAAAAAGAGGCCACTAAAGAGACAGAGATGATCAGATTTAAGGACTTAGGTCAATTAATTTCTAGTGAGTTACATAATCAGTCATGAGAAGAGACTAAACAAAAAAATTTCATTATTCGGGCCCCACATTGTCCTCACAAGTATCAGAGTACCTCTGAGACCTCTATAATTGACTTTTAACAAGGCAAATTATTTTGATCATATTAGAGACTTATATTTGAAATATATTCTACCCTTATCTACTGTCATGGTAAGGACCAAACAGTTGCAATGTTTGTTTAAAGTTGTTTTTATAGAAGAAAAGTCAAGCACTGTCGGAAACTGCACAAGAATTACAGTGGACTATGAGGCTTGATGGAAACCAAAATTGCCAGGTACTTTTCGAAAGAGCTAACATCTCATCAGAATATGACATCTGGACTTAAATATGATCACTTTCATCTTACTGAGTTTAATGAAAAAAATGTTTGGATATGTGTAAAACAACAGAAATTAAGTAGGAATTGGTTAGATGTTTTGTTACTTCACAACCTCATAAACTTCAGAACCTAACATAATATGTTGGCCAAAACAAATAGGGACAAATTAATGAATAGAGAGCACTCTGTGAAGTGCTATTTGAAATTTGAGATTGTATGAGAATGACTAGAAAATCTCTGAGAACAATACTAGTTTAAATAATAATGATAGCTCCAGCATGCCAAAAACAAAACTCTGATGTGACTTCACTAAAAATTACTTACATTTGAAACTATGGATTAAAAAACTCTTGTAAATGGGCTAAATTGAAACCATATGAGAGAAAATGGAAAATGAAA